>JAPMOB010233780.1:0-24336 GCA_029875015.1 Lepomis gibbosus
ATGAAAAGCGCTGTGAGATAACTGTTGTTGTGATTTGGCGCTATATAAATAAAATTGAATTGAATTGAATTGAATTTTGGGAGTTGCATTTATGAACTTGCTGAGCGTCAGAATCAAAAACATAACCTCTGACCTATGAAGCAGTCCTCTATCACACTGTGCTGACACTTCAGATGATACAGTGACAAGCCCACACCAACCAGCTAACCCACCCACACATGCACAGCAACAAGCGCTACCAAGGCTTGATCCATTGCTTGAACCCCTGACTAACCTCCCTAACCTCACTCTCTCTTCTGCTCCTTGTATTCATTCATTTTTGACGTCAGTACATTTCTCCACATACCATGTAGCATCATGGTTGTGGATCTTTAATAGATTAGCTCAGATGAAATTTTAATAACATCCGTGGGGAACTTTGCTTGCTTTAGCTACAGAGAGAAAGCAGCAGATAGAGAGTAATGTAGATGATACAGCCAGTAAATACAACAATCACAACAAATTCGGGGGAACAGAGCAAATAAATACGGCATATTTATACACATGGTCAGTGTCAGATGTATTGTAACGCGCTGGAACGAGTGATTAAGCAGGTGTGTCTTTTTGGGTATTTCTCTCACGCAGAGGGTTAGCTTTGTTACACCCACAAATGTAGACGCAAATCTCTGCCTCACACACACTCACTTATCTCTGCTGTTGTTCTGCTGATGTTTGAGCAGCAACACAGTCTTTCAGAGTCATTATCTGCTGTACTACTTGACACTGCAGGAGAATAAAGAAAATCATGTTAAACACGGACACAAATACTAAACTTTTTTGTATTGTGACTGTGACTGATTACCTGTCTGATATATAGTTTTTAGTGCTTTTTCATTATTGTGTAATATATTTTATGAAACTGCTGTAGTTATAGAGGCAAGATACCATTGTTTTACCTCAAAACTGAAACCAGAGTCACTTTTTTCATCTGTGTTGCTTCACCTTAAAATATCAATAAACCCTTGGCAGCAACCCCATTGCTTCACCCTGCTGCTGCGAACACTGAAAACCATATTTCTATGCTCTGTCGACCCAAATCCAGCTTTGGAAAGCCTCAACTCCTACCTTTCCAATTCAGCTTTCTCAATAACCTACTCATCCTCCTCCTCATACTCCCACTCGGCCACATAATCCATAACGTTTTGTTTTGCTGCTACGCCGATGACACCCAGCTGTATCTCCCACGGAAACATGATGATCCAAATAACTGCTTTTGTCGTGTTAAGTACAGGACGTCCTAAACTTTTCACAGCTTGATGATGGTAAGTATTTTGCTAATCTCTCCACAAAAGCATAATTAAAAGCCAACCAGCCAATCAATTTGGCAAATTAAGGTCAAGAGGGTCAAGAAAATTAGGTCAGGAAGGTAGAAGTAAATATAGTTTGTCCTCTGCAGATCTGAAAAAGTTTATGTATATCACAGTAACTCATTAGCAACATTTTACTGATTGTTCTCAAATATTGCTCAGTATATTTCTGCTTCCTGAGGCTGCTTGCACAGACTTGACTAAGGCTTACATATGACATATGAGCAGACATAAACAGCAATAAAATAGCAAAGCTTTTGTCTACTTTAAGAACAAGCTGTACAAGCAAGCGATCAAAAAATCTTTTTTTTCTGAAACCAGCTTCCTGCCTTTGCAATAAAGTTCAAGAGCCATGGGACTAAACCAAACGCTGTGGGCCATAAAACCAAAATAATAAAACCAAAATTATGAGCTGAAAGACGCGTTTCTGGAGTCAGTTCCTTAAAGGAATAATTTGACATGTTGGGCAATATGTGTATTCACTTTGTTGCAGAGTGTTAGGTGAAAAGACTGATACCACTCTAATTTTTGTTGTGGTTTTGTAGAGGGGGAAGCTAACAGTAGTTTTATAACAACAGATAATGTTATTGGTGAGCCTTACAAGATGCCGGTAGGCAGATTTTTAAAACTTTGGACAGAGACAGACTAGCTGTTTCCTGTCTATATGACATGCTAAGCTAACTATTAGTTTTAACTTCATACTTAGTATGCAGACATAAGAGTGGTATCAATCTTCTCAATAAAGCAAGTGAACATATTTCCCAAAATATCGAACTATTCCTTTAAGTGATGTCTGGCTAAAGAACAATTTACCCCCCCCCCCAAAAAAAACAAACAATACATTTGGGATGATGATGATTATAAATCATTTGAATCAGCTGTTGAGGCGCTGATGACAAAAGCCATAGCAGAGTATCAACTGAACTATTCGGAAGAAAATAATTATTAGGGTAGGTATTTTCTTGGTGTTGTGATTGCAGGGTCATTATGCTCTCCCTAATGAAACAAACCAGCGGAGAGCCTCCATCTCGGCCGTAGCCCTTATCATCGCCCTTCAGAGAATATAAAAAGGAAAACACTTCAGCAGCAGGCTAATTAAAACAAGAGAGGTCCGGATGAGGAGGCCAAACAACCCACACAGGTGGCGGGCATGTCACCGTTTGTGTGTGTGTTTATGTGTGTGTGTACAGTGTGTCTACTGTAGCACATCATGTTTATGCATGTCTGCATGTGGGTGTGTGTGAGGCAGCAATTCTTTTTTTTTTTTTTAATCTTTATTTGTGTTTGTTTGTGTCAGTATAACTGTGAGTGTGTGTGAGGCAGCAAAGGACGATGTTAAAGTGTGTGTGTGCGTTTGAGGCAGCAGTTTGTTTTTGTTTGTGTGTGAGAGTGTGTGTGTCAGAGGTGTATGATTGTTAGAGGTGCTTTCCGTTCATTTTAATGGCTTCAGCCTCCACTGCTGTCGGTTCTTTCCGCTGCCTCCACCGCTGACAGGAAGGACCTAGCAGCTTTCATCTGACAGGACCCTGCTCAAATAGGCCATTGGTGCACCATAATTAGTTCAAATGTCGAAGCCGGTGAATTATTGATGATTGGGGACGAGTAGGGAGGAAGACATTTCACATCAACTGTGTGTGTGTGTTTTTTTTTAGCTGTCTCTTTTTAAAGGACAGCTGGTGCTCTGCGGTTCCCACCACAAACATGAATCTCTGGTGTTCAGGCCACAAGAGGATGCATTTGCATCGGGCGGAGAAATAAACTGGGGTAGTAAAGGGAATAATTACAGAGAAAAACTGTGAAATAATGTCTTGTTTTTCACTGAGAACAGCTGGCTAAAGACAGTGATACAGCTTTTTTAAAATCATATGAAAAAGGGATACCTTGGCACCAGTTGGAAACAAAAAGTAAGCCACACCATGAAGACAGACGCTAATTTATGCTCCTGCCAATCATTGGATATAATTGTGCTACCATGGCATAATGGCAGCCCTGGCCCAGTCATTTCCCCCCTCCGGCTTTATCTCAGGTACTTAGAGGGGTTTCCATCAGCTCCTGATTTTTCAAGAGAGACCTCTCAGACAGGAATGACAATGGACTTTCAATGGCTCATAATTATGCCACTTTCCTGCACAATTTCCTGGGCATCATTTGCATTAAGACTCGTATGGGCATAAGTGCACCATATGCTGCTCTGGAAAGGCCTTTTGATCAACTCAACACTGCTGAAATTACCAAGTGCCATGACATTTCCTGGGATGCCTCTGAGCCTCCGTCGTCCGACAGTTATCTGAATCTGTTAATTAGATGGATCAAGTCCAAAGTTTGTGGCAGTGCGAGCTGACACGTGTGTGTGATGGTTCTGACTGAGGATCACAAAGTGTGCTGAGAGGCACCTTGGATTTATGGCAGGAAAAGCTGCGTCCCTTTTTCAAGGTTATTCATCACTGTGTCCTGTTTGCTTTTTAAAGAATTTCTCACAAAAAAAACAGAAAATGATGCTGGATGTTTGTGTTGCTGCTGATTAGCCCTGCTGGCATCCAAGGCCAAAGGCAATACTGCCATCTAGTGTACAAGCAGCCATGGATCAGACACATGATGACATGAAAAAGGGATTTTTGCTGTCTGTACCTGCAATTCTGTGAAAAATGGCTGCCAATGCTGCTATTATTCTTGTTCCAAACAAAAATCATTGAAGATGCTGTCCTTGTTTGCATCAATTCATCTGGCAGCTGGGTAACATCAAAAAGGAGCATGACTTGAGAGAGAAAATGTCTCCAAATCATCTTTCAAAGTTTAATTTAGTAATCCATTAACTTTTAATTTGCTGCCTTAGCTGCTGAAACAGTCATAATGAAAATAATGGTATTTGTGTCTGGAACCTTTGCCTGCGCACAGATATATATTTATGTTCCTATCTCTTCAGTTGTAATTAGAGCTTGGACGGTGTTTTCCTTTCAGATGGCTCTTAATTCTGGGATTTGTTGCTCACAAAAGCCGTCCTCATATCTCTTCCTCTCTGCAGATTTTCGAGCAGTAGGCGTCTCTTATTCAGCTAGAGAGGTTGCTGAAAATAAATCATCACCCTCCCACCACTATGCGAGAATGTCCAGATGGTTGAATTTTCACTGACGTCCTCCCGCTGAATTTCCCCATTGTCTTCCACGCTAAAATTAGAAGGTAATACTTGGTGAAAACGCTGCGTCTGCTCTGAGGGTGCTAGTTAATTATCGGGAACTGGATTTATGTTCCACCCACAA
This sequence comes from Lepomis gibbosus, assembly GCA_029875015.1. Taxonomy (NCBI): domain Eukaryota; kingdom Metazoa; phylum Chordata; class Actinopteri; order Centrarchiformes; family Centrarchidae; genus Lepomis; species Lepomis gibbosus. The sequence continues at coordinate 4,604 of JAPMOB010233780.1, forward strand.
ATGAACCATCAACGCTGTATTGTGTGAGAGTGTAAAGTCCAAAGCTGAACCTTGAAACCCCCTTGAGGTTTGTTGGGAGGGACCAAACAGCAAGAACAAAAAGAAAAGAAAATGCCCTCAAGGTAATTTATCTACGAAAAGAAAAAGATTACATTTCCCCGCAGCCTCTGCAATTATCAAGACACAGAATCATTCTTAGATGCAAAATGAGAAACTAAAAGCAGAAACTCCCTTCAGTATTCTGCTCATGCAGTAACATCAACATGTATTTCCAATCATGCCTTGTTACTCCCATTAGCATTACTAATTCAACAGCACAGCAACCCAACTACTAATCACTTCAGCACGCCATTAGAGCTGCAGTAAAGCCTTAGATTCAAACATAGCCAGTACTGACAGCTGATATTGTGGTCATTTAATGTAATCAGCATTGTTCAATAAGTAGCCTGTAACATAATCAATTAATCAATATACTATATGTAAGCATACAGACATTGTAAGTTCTGTTTTGATGAGAATTTTCTTTGGCGGCGTTTGACAAATGACTGTTTTATCTTCAAATGCAGCGAGGGCTTAAATTCAATGGGGAATAAATCCAATGTTATGAGGCTGGGATTAAACCATCTGCATGATTTGGCAGTTCCTTTTCACTTTTGCATGCTATATGCGCTTTCCAGGCCAAAATTAGGGGCTTAAGATTTTATTTTATTTTTTATTTTTTTGCAATGACGACGGCGTTTTTCTAACTTGAGAGTCAAACTCAAGTCAAGGCGAGCCCAAGTCCCAAAAGAAAATTTAAGACTGTTCAGAAGTCAGATCGAAAATCAAAAACGTCCAGGAATGGACCATTTTTTTCGAAGCAGCTCTTTCTTGTAATTGGTATTTAACTTTGCGAATGGTCTTCCGCAACAGATTAAATACGTTGGAGCTCAATTTTCATCAAGGTTGTGGTTGAAAGCCGTGGAAAAAGCTTATAAGTTTTCTTTCCTTTAAAATTCTGATCCCTAGTCAATAAATGACCTTTCTGGAGTTGAAACGATCAGTCGATTAATTGATCATTAGGCAATCGATAAAATTTATCAGCAGCAATTTTGAAGCAGTAATGTAAAGATAATTTGCTGGTTCCAGCTTCTCAAATATAAATATCGCTGCACTTCTATGTTGGGGAAACTAAATATCTTTGGGTTTGGGATAGTGGTCGACCGCTTTTCCATGGCGGATGGCTGTTAGATAATGCAGATGTCAAAACAAGGAAAAGTCATGTAGAATTCAATTATTCCATGCAGAGTAAAATCTAATATTAGAAATTATGCGGTTGACCAATTACTTCTGCTGCCCTATATTTTCTAACTTTACTGTAAAACTTATTTTATATTTGCAATTTTTCTGATACAGACATTTAAAATATATTAGTGATTTTGCATTTTATTTTACCTCATGCATGTCTTCTGGGTATGGTTGTACATTTAAGAGACCGTTGTTTAAGGGAGAGCGGGGTGGTGATGTCATTCAGCTGCTTTCTTCTCTGCAGTGTAACACAAACCAGTAATGGTGTTAGATTAGATCTGCTGTCACTTCGGAGAAACGTGTTAACATTAAGACATGAAAACTGTGACAGAGGAAATTTTGCTCTTTTTCCAATACCTTCCTAAAACTCACAGGAGGGAGTGTCAACATCGTTCCACAGCAGCCACGCTGACGAGGCTGCCTGCAGAAGAGTCCGCACACATTTTTTGTTGATGAACCTCGAAACTATTGTAACTGATTAGCAAGATTAGAAGGAATGATCATTTTTACATTATTTTTTATTGAAAAACATTTTTGTGAATGTGGTGCGATTATTGCAGGGATCTGTACCAAACAAAGATGTTTTCTGAGGTCTGTAGAATGTGATATGTAGGCAAGGACATGACAATATTTAATTTAAAATTCTATTTTGACACATCGTTACCAAATGTTGTACCTCATAGGATTTAAATATTGCAGTAGGCCATGTAGGGTTACAGGTTCATTCCTTGGGAACTTTTGGTTTGATATTTTAGAGTCTAAATGACAAAGAAAATAATCTGTCCTTCGATTATGAGTCATTAGTCCCAGCCCTACAACTTTCAATATAAAACTAAAACTCAGAAAATGTCCTAAAAACGCTTTTTGTCCTGTAACAAAGGTTTGTCCTGACTGACAAATGCAAAACAAAAACAAACATTCAGTTTCACGTCAGAGACTTAAGAACAGAAAATCGCTGTGATGTGTAAAAATCTCTTTTACACCTTTATTTGGGCTCCCAATACACAAATCGAGGATATGTTCATCAATACAGTCTGCTTTAAATCTCATGATACACTGAACGGAGGAAGATTTGGACTGATGCAATATACCAACAGTTTTAAATCTGAACTACAGTCCTATATACACAATCTTATTTTAGAGATCTGTATTTTCTGGTAGTTAATAACATTTATCATACTGAATAGCGATTGACGAGGTACAATCACAAGGCCTTTTTGCAATTTTAGCCGATATATCTTAAATGCACTTTCACAGCAGATGTAACGTAAACTTCATTTGTAGCTCTATAATGAGTCTGCACATTAAGTTCAGGTGCGGCCTTGAAAGTCTCAATAGACAGCAGCTGAAGTCAGCCTCACATTTGTATTGTTTTTTTTTCTGAACTATTGATGCGCTTTTTGAAAGGTAAGCAGACCATGTTTCCTAAGACAGACACCGAAGCTCTGCCCTCTTCGTCAACAAATGGACGAGGTGATACATCTCCACAGATACAGGTAATAAACCCAAACAGAGGAAGATTCATTCTTATATCAAAAAAGTTCAAGACCTGAGATTTTCAGTGGAACAAAATGCCTTAACATATGAAAAAAAGAACAGTCTGTCAACTTTCGCGATGGCTGCGAACACTAGCTGTCTTCCCTTTTGTGACTGAAAACATGCACGTTAAAACTCACATCAGCTCGCGTTAAAAGAACTTTTAAAATCCCATTTCATATTTCCAGCCGCATTCTTAAAACTTCACATGGTTGTTTGTTTTTTTTTGTTTTGTTGCAAGCTAGTAGTACACAGCTCTATGCATATAATTTTACATTTTTTGACAGCTAAACGAGAATAATTAATCATCAGTGTGGAGACACGACTGAGGGGCGAATTCAGATAACTTAAGACAAATAAATTCATTTTTAAAATTCTATTAAACATGGTAATACCTTATTCTAGACAACACTGTGGACTCTCCGAGGGTTACAAGTTCATTCCTTGGGCACTTAGTAAAGAGTCTAGCATGTCAAAAGTGTCTTTGTAGTCAGTGTGTTGGCCGTTGGAGGTCAGCATGCCGTTGGTTCCATCGTGGCCGTGGTGCTCCATCAGCCTCTGGCTCTCTGACGAGTAGTGGGACGAGTTGAGGCCCCCTTTGGAGCTCCTGCTGCTCTTGGACGAGTGGTGGTGGTTGTGGTTTCCGGCGTCGGAGTGAGGCCTCTTACGAGACGAGCCGGAGGAGCGCATGTCGTGGCCGCTGGGAGCTTGTAGGGATAAGGAGGGGGTATCTATTGTCCCTCTGCTGTGTCCGCTGAGAGAGTAAGCGTGCGAGTGGCCGTGTTTCGAGTGACGGTGGCCGCCGTGCTCTTTGTGCTTGTCTTTTCCAGTCCCGCTCTGTTCTGAGCCTCCGTGTCGCTCTGATGAAACTTTGATTCTCATCTTGAGCTCCTCGCTTGTGGCGGAGCCGTTCTCGGCAAAAGAAGGAGGCAGCCGAGCCTTTTTAGAGCTGGTCTTTTCTCTCCTGCTGTCGCCCGACTGGCCGGCGTGCTGCGCCTGAGAGCGTTTCTTGTGGTGGTGCGAGGACAGAGCTGGAGCAGGTGCGTACATGTCTGTGCTCGGCTCATCCTTTATACCGTTCTGCGAGGCCAGCTCCGCCGCATGTTTCTCTCTGTACTTTTCCAGAGTCAAGACTTTCTGCGGCCGCGAAAAAGCCGCGGCGTTTGTAACAAGCTGCTGGTGTTTACTGCTAGACCCGCCTGTGGCTTTGTGCTCGTGTTTCACCAGCGTGAAGTCTGAGAGGTGAGGCTCGGAGAACTGGTCGTAGCCGCAGGACTTCGACTGGTCGTCCAGCGGCTGGTAGGAGGAGAAGGGGACTGCGATGTTGTTGAGGGAGGGCATGTCTGAGTCTGATGCAGATGTGGAGGGGAAGAAGGAGTTGCTGACACCAGGAAGGGCGTCTAAGGACGTCCCTTGGTAGGTACTATCCCCTCCTGAACCATCTGTCTTTGGCTTCTTAGCTGCTTGAATGGCCTACAAAACAACACAGAACAAAATGTGAGATAGCGACACTTCATTTAACCTGTACCAGTCACACTTTGTGTCCTGTACTGCTCACATATCGTCAAGTATTTACGACATACCCTCCAGTTTCGTATCCTCTTCAGCCTGCTGGGCGTCTTCTCCAGGATCTGGAGGAACTCATGCGTGAGCTCTGGAAACAGTGAAGACGACAATGTTAGTGATCACATCTCCACACCGTAGGATCAATTTACTATTTGCTTATAGCTATGGATGAAGGCTGAATCTGCAATACAGTGATTATATACAAGGCAATGTCTGTAGGGGACACCAGGGACGGCTGCTTCGTCTTCCTCCCTGCATTATAAAACCACATTTGTTCTACTATCTGAACATTCGAACAAGTGTTACTGTTCATGTCTTCTGTTCTGAACGGTGAAATCTTAGTTCACAAAGATATTGATGCACATATTCAGTAACATTCACTTACATTTTTGTAACCAAATACTATTTTATTAATAGATTCATGTTTCAGCTCTACATTTTTGTTGCCAATTCACAGTTAGCCCATCGATTCCCCTCGGGACTGGATGGAGGCAGCCTTTGGCGAGAAAATAAAAAGCCCTCTGTTCGATTAACTCTAATGTAATCCGTCTAATACTGATCTGACACACAGTTTAAATTCAGCCCCATTCAGGCAGGGTAAGTTACTCTAATCCCATTCTTGTCTCTTTTTGTCTTTTTGGCAAACTCTGTGACTGTCTCATGGTCTTATAGCTGTCTGTTTAGTGTGTGCCGTGTTTGTCCACAGCCCTGTGTAACTGGAAACAAGACAGAGCCACACAACACTATTACAGCCAGTATGTGTGTGTCAGGTAACGTTTAATGACCTGCTGTTGTTGTGACGCTAGCTATAATAGGAGTAGAGTTGTTCGTCATGATACTGGATTTCTCTACAATTGCACACCCCACCTTTAAGATCCAGTGGAGGGAGCAGCTCTTAACTTCATTGCAGGCTCAGGTTCAGGATTAGTTTGGGGGAAATAATGTTAATGGGAAAGTAAATAATACCCCAAGTTGCCTGAACCTCAAGGAGCATCAAGCTTTTCTATGACTGTAAAACATAATTTTTATGATACACAATACGGTAATTGATAAATGAGTCCAAGAGAAAGAAAAAAAAACAGGCAGAGGAGCGCTCACCATCCAGCAGCTGTAACGTTACGGTGCGGTCCACGTACTCCCACCAGTGTTTGCCATCTGTAGACACAGGGATCTCCCAGTTTGACCACTTACAGGCCAGGTGGATGCAGACACACGCGACAACTGTGGGCCTGTACTGCAGGCAGAAGGTGGTGAGGTGCAAACTGCAGGAGGAGACAAGAAACAGATGGAGAAGATACAGACGTCAGCTGAAGGGCTTTTATACTAATATACACAAAACAAATACACTTTAAACAGTTTATAACAAGGTAACATTAACATACAATCAAATTAACAGCTTAAGTTTAAAGCAAAACTGTCATATCACATACACACCCTTACCTTATAGAGCTGGAACATCTAAGAATACCTACGTTTATTATGGCATGTTCCTAAATGTCTGAATGAAACATACGTAGCCTCATATGATTATATATAAACAGATATTTTCAATCTGTATTCGAGCATATTTTTAAATGTGTTTTTATTTTATTTGTAATAAGGGAAATTATAAAAAACAGTTAACAGTGTTTCTCAATCTCTTAATAAACAACAAGAAACATTTCAGGATATCTCTACTAGTGAATAATTAAATCTACACGCTACTTGTGTTAGTGTAAATGACGGCACACTTTAACTCTCATCACTGAAACTTCACAACATCAAACACGGGAAGTTTAAGACTGAGAAACACTGATGTTGGTAGCCAAGACAAATGATTAGGTATTAAAAGTTTTCTACAGTTAATTTTCTCTGCACCCTGAATCCCAAACTACACTGCAAACTGGCTCTCGTGTTTCAAAACAAAAAGCATTGGTAAGGAGCAACACGGCGATCAAAGTCAGCCATAAAATAAAATAACCATCTCACGCGTGCGTCTCAGAATCACTCCTAGGAATCGCACTGAAAGCTAAACTTGGACTGAAAACTCTCCTACCTCACAGTAGGACAGAGTTATTCATCGAGCTTCCTACTCTTAACTTCAGAAGGTAGAATCACTCCTTCTGTTTAACAAAACCCTCAGGAGAAATTATGACGTGTTTCAGGTACAGTGTTATAATTAGAAATGAAAATGAAAACGGCCCCACTTCAGATTATGTGGATATAGTTCACTAATTTATCTAGATCATACATAACAGATCTGGGCTCTGTTTCAGAAAGCAGGCTTAACAAACCCTGAGCTCCGAGTTGACTGAAATGGCAAACTGAGTTTTCAAATCAGAATTAGTTCAATCCGAGTATGTTGAACCTGATGGAAGCGCGTGCATGGGGATGAAAATCAATGGAGCTGCGATACTACGATTCACAATGGCAACGGGTAACTAACGGCAGAGCCGAAATTTTAATGGGGTGGCGCTGAATATATGAATGAGCACCGACACTGACCCGAATTGGCTTTTTATATTAAAACACACGAGTGTATAAAAGGAGTTAATATGTTAATATTACATTTTATTTAGTGCAGACTGGAATTTTCTTAATGAATGATACAGAGCTGGAATTCTCCTACAGCCCATTACAACCAATATTAAATGTGTAGGCTATAATTATTCCTCTGTAACCTGACAGGACGAAATGCAGGTGGATGAAAATATGGATCTAACAGATCAGACACAGTTCAGGCTACTCACGGACCTGGGACTGTAAAGTCACAGCCCGACCCAGTAGGTTTTTAAATATTTTTAGGCAGTGTAAATGTGTCTGTAGGTTCAAACTGACTTTTAGACTTGTATTTTACATTTAAAAAAATATCTTGCTCATTTCGTAGCCTATTTAATGAAATGCTACATCTAATCCTACAGATTAGTTTTAACATTGATTACTGCAGTTATGTAGCTAGCAATCTGAGAGCTGTACAGAGTCATGGTATTATGAAGTGCAGTGTAGCCTCCTAGATTTTTTCTCCTGTGCTGAGGCTAAATTCACAACGACGATGTCCAGAGGTCGCTGTCCATAAGCGTGATTTATATGTTTCTAAAGACGTAAACTTCTGCTTATGGATGCGTTCATAACTGTGCTTTGATATCGACGGTATGATTGAGGAAATGAAACGGTGTGTCAGACAGCGGCTTCAGTCTAAGCAGGAGGGGAGGAGAGTCACAGATAAACTCAGAGTTTGTCGTCACAGCATCAGTTGCCAGAGTTACTGATCTAGCATTTGTCTGATCTCGGTCGCTCACACAGAAAACCCAGAGTTTCCCTCATCTCAGTCTCAACATACTGAGTTTACACTAATCCTGCTTTCTGAAACGGTGCCTTGCATGACTTAAAAACACTAAATGAAGGTACAACTAGATATAGATAACTCAATTCAGCTGTGCGACGTCTTTAATTATTTAATACACATAACAGTGCCACAACTCTGATCTACTGTGAAGTATGGTATGTGCTGTATGCCCCCCCCCATCCCCTCTTTAACATACCATTGTCCTTAAAGTATTTTTTGCCAAACACATTTTAAAATTAGTATCATATTTGTGCCATTACATTCACTACACATTAATCTAGACTTTAATCTTTGTGCATAATTAAGAAAAATCACTGTAAATATCTGTCTACCATCATCTGCTGGGAACATCAACCTCCATATCAAACTAGCAGTCTCTGTAAAACAAGTGAAATACACACCTCAAAAGTCAGTTACTGAAATATACAACAGCACAATAATATCAAAATCAAGACTCAAAATTCTTGCGCAGCAATTCTTTAAAAATTTCTGCCACGATGTTTCCTTTTTAAAAGGCTGAGAAAGATATACATGCATTATACGGCTATGTTATATTTCTTTTTGTTCTTATGTTCATAGAAACTAAAAAAAATAGTGTCACACAGAACAAGCAGTTTGCAGTATAGTTTGGCGTTTCATTGTTAGCTTTTTGTGGGTGAAAATGTGCAACAGATTAAAAATTTAAAAAGAACTATAAGCTATACTTACCAAAGCACTCTATAAGTTTAAGAATCTTTAGTGGCAATCTATATTCAGGCTACCATTTGAGTTTTTCTTTTAGACATATGCACTCCGTACCAAACAACCTTGAGAGGTAAACAGCACCACTACACTCCACATTGTGCATTCAACCCCTATGTGCCAACACAGAGCCCTTGTACAATACACCGCACAGCGGCCTGGCCGGTACTTCCCCACACTGGGGGTTCCCAGGAACCAGGCGCCAACAGGGCGTTGGACACAGGAAGGGGGACCCTGCAGGACAGGAAGCTATAGTGTGCCATTACAGTGCAATAACGGGAACAGGATAATAACCTGTTGGTAGCCATGAAATAGGAAGTCTGTGCCAAATCCTTGCTTGCTGTAAAAGAAAAGAAAGCTCATTTTAGAACCGAGTTTATACTTTAAGAGAGCATTTTAAAACTGGCATTAACGTAATTTTAAATTATGTAGTACAATGCATGTAGATGAATATATAAAACGCTTGATTCTAAAATTTGATCTGCACGAAGACAATGTGGCACTTTTTGGCAAAACATTGTAAAAAAAGGCACAAAATTGAGTTGGGAAAAAAGGTAAATGTGAGAAAAATGTTATACCTCGCACTAGCTGGGAACACCTCACAACATCTGTGTGTGGATGATCAACTGTTATTTCAAAACCTGCAATCAAGATGTTGAATGAAGATCAGCCACCGTTACAAGTACAGTGTCAGCAGCAGAACTTTAGCTTGATATTGTGGTTTACATTTGTTTTTAAAAAAAAAGAACTACAACAAACAACTCAAGTGTTAAACATCTAAATCCAATATCAACATGCCCACATGGTACCTGGGTAATTTAGTTGTTTGCACTTATTCTTTCCACAGGAATAATGCTGCTAAAAAAGCTGACTGTAAAAGCCGGTGAAGCAATTTAACTCACAGAAAAAAAACTAAATGCATGTTTGTGCAATAGGAAAGCTTTAATGGCACTCACCCAGCGTTTGCAGCACTACCGTTTCCAGTGCTACAAGCTCTTGTGCCTGCTGCAGGAATGCCTGAAAAAGATCAATGAACAATTTTAAACCTGCTTCACAACAACTATAAACTGATGATTCAATTTCTAATCAACATTGCTACAAAATAAAAGCAATGCCAGCAGACAAAACTGTAAAGGGTAATCATTTGAAGAGGGCACTCCAGTAGGGCTGCAACGATTAGTTGTTTGGTCAATAAAATGTCAGTAAATAGTAAAAAAAAAAAAAAGTTCATTCAGCTTTTCCCAAATGCCAAGATCACATCCTCAAATGTCTCGTTTTGTCCACAACCCAGAAGATATTCAGTTTACTGTCATTGAGGAGTAAAGAAACCAGGAAATACTTCCACTTAAGAAGGTGAATTCAGATTCACTTTTTGTTTATCCAAAGTCATATTGTCAAATAGTAGGTGATTAATTTAGTATCTGACAACTAATCTGATATAAATTCTTAACAGAATGGACATAATACAGCCTTCCAGTTCAAGGACATAAAATAAACTGGTGAAAATCCCTACATGTGTCATCACTCAAGGCTGAATTAACCCAAGTAGAAAAGTCCATGACAGAGGAAAACAGGTCTAAAGTACCACATTGTTTCCGTGCTTTGATGGAAGACGATAACTTGATACTATTGCAAGAAAAGAATAGCCTTTACATCACAGCTTGTATGCAGTAGTTAGAGCGAAAGCAGAGCTAATGAACTGCATGAAACCGTAACATTGCATCCTGTTGCGATAATTTTACTGCCGACATTCAAAAACGCAGTGCCACTAAAGTAAAACATTTTGCAGCCCCACCGAACACACAGATTTGTGGCACAGCCCTGTCAAACACTATGAATTAAAGTTATCTTTGTCCTGGTCTTCCTACACCAAATGATGACAACACAGTTAGTGAGGCAGACAAAGTGCATGATGCAATACGCAGCTACAGTGTTATACTTGTATTTGACAGTGTTTTATAACTGCAGCATTATCAGGTAAACTTTGTGTCCCTCGAACTGTAGCAGAGGCTCCTTCAAAAGTAAACTGCCTCAAGAGAGCTGTAGTTTAAGGCTGCAAGTAACAATTACTTTAACAGTTGAATAAACCAGAGGGCAGCATCTTAAATTCCCCTGCATGCAGCCCCCTGGTTCCATCTTCAGTCAACCACCAGTCAAAACTAACAGATATAAATTCTCCGTCACACCCTCTGCAATGAATAGGTAATGTCTACACATAAGGCACACACGTTTTTAAATACCTATACATCTAACCCTGTTTTTTTAATTTGTAGTTCTCATCGTGTTTTAATATTTTAAATCTACTGCGGCAAAACTAAATGCCCCTCGAGGGTCTTGAATTATTTCACTCTACTGCAGTTTAAGATCTATTTTCTCTCAAGAGTTGGAGAGCCACATTAGTCAGTATAAGGAGTTAGCAAGAACAGTAGGGCATCTCTTACAGAGGAAAATTTGCAAAACAAACAGCGAAGCGTCATGCAAAACAGACAGCAGTCTCAGGTATACACTTAAGGTCTATAAAACATGTTGTTTGGTCACACTGTAAAACCACACATCACTTAATGATGTGTATGTTGATATGGGACAGTCGTTTCATGAAAGTCCACTCCTTAGTCACAGTTTACTTACGTTGCTCTTTGTGTCTATGGCAGGCTCTTGGGGGTTAACACAGGCATGGGCTATTTTAATGACATGCTCCAGCTTCCTTGGCTGCTCCTCAACTTTAGCTGCCAGGAACAACGTAGTTTGGGAAATTATCTATAAAGGGTGGAGAAAAAGTCAGTTTTCATGCTCGGTCCCACCAGTATTCCTGGTATCAGCCAACACTGCAGTGATACTTACATTTCTATGGAATTTTGTGAAGGAGTGAATCATATAAAACCTATGCATATATACTATAGCAGTGTTGATAATCAGTTGAGAGCTGGGTATATAGTTAAGGCATAATTCATGGATATTATACAGAAAAAAAACAAATTGACTGCAACAGCTTTCTTGTACAAACCATGGCACATTAGCATCCAGCTAGCGTTGAATGGACAGCTAGCAAAACGTGCACCCTGCAGGTTAAAACCAAGAATCAAGTCTTTACGTGTACAACCATGTAGTAAACGTCCTATTGTAACGAAGTATTATGTGTAAATTGTACACAATAACGATTTCAGTGAAATTATTTTTATCGCTGGTATCATTAGACACAAAGCTAACAATGGGCTCTGCGGTCTAGAGACAAAACAAAAGCTAAGCTAAGCTAACAAGCAGGCCGCAACACTTCCCGGTAGCTCCATATAAACACCATATTGGCTGAGTTTAACAGCTCATAACGTCGGAGAGGACTCTGTCCATGATAAAGAAAGGTTTTCGGTGTGTTTTGATAGTTATAATATAAGCTAAAACAAGCCCTAACATCCCGGCCTTTCTGTAAGCTGCCGCTAAGCCGAGCTAGCCCGTCTGTCGGCCAGCTAGCTTGGAGTTTCAGAAAGGATACACGTTGAGTCTCTGGCCTATATCTTGGATTAAGTTGGCGGCCTGCTGTCGGTAAGAGAGCTCCCTGTCAGCCTCTATCCCGCAGCGGCGAGACGGTGTGTTTTCGAGCTGCTCCCGGGTGAAGAGCCATTTCGTAGAGGGTCCCCGGTGCACCGCCATTACGCTCCCACAGCCAAGCCCGACGGTGTTAGCATCGGGAGGGAGTGGGGCGATGGGGCACCGGAAGGACGAAAAGAGCAGCCGTAGCCGTTTAAAACCGGTTAGCCCGTTTCTGAACAGCGCCACCGGTGGTCGGTGATGCAAACAACACCTGTTGTGGTCAGATAATATTAGCAGATGTATTTATCCCACACAACTTTGAACTTTGTGCATTGCACTAATTCTTTATCGCTCATGTTGTGAATTTTTGCACATTCCTTATTAATTATCCTGTATATTTTTGGCATTTAATGTATCAGTAATGTTGTGTTATTGTGTTATTCTGTATATTTGTACATTTTGATCTGTTTACTTTTCTATATTTATGTTTATACTGTTAAGCAACAATATATCCCAAGGCAAATATGAAAATGTGCCTGCCAGTAAACCTGATTCAGATTAGCCATTAGGGGTCACAGCTGCACTTTGGGCCCTTCTTGTTTATTATTACCGTGAAGCCCAGAAGAGCCCTTAGAAATGGTTCTTATGTGCTAGAAGACTCCAGGTGAACCATCTTTTTATGAATGGATTTTGCAGTTAGGCGAGGTTCCTACAAGACACTACAGGTGAATAGAGTAAAAGAAAGCATTTTCTAACAGATATCACCATGAGATTTTCCCAATTGATTAATAATAAGATAATAATAAGACAATACTTTTTTGTATTAAAGGTAGTACTAATTAAATATGAATGGATTACGCATCAAGACAAGGTTCCTTCATTTAAAGAAAAAAAAAACGAATAAAAGGAGATTTGACTGATCAGTCTTTCTTTTCCTGCAATACTCTCTGTCTGCCACTAAAGGGAAGCAGAGACCAACAACCAAACTCAAGCTCAGCGAGCCTCTGTCCCAACTGCTCTAACAAAACAAGATAAATTTGAAGTGTAAGTACATAGGTCTACTGTATAAGACTCTTATCAAATAACTATGTGACTTAATATTAACCTAAGTGTGGAGTCTGTTTATTAAAATGTCGAAATTGCTTGCTTGAACTGGTCACAGAGATTCATTATTAATCATTTATAAAATCCCAATTGTGCTCTTTTGTAAAGATCCAGGTTTTGATTGTGGTCAGTACTTAATAATATAAGGTTGTCTAGTTTTCTCAGTCAATTGCCCATTAAAAAATAAGTTGTTTTGAATTAAATGAATGAACTAATGTCCAAGCAAAAAGAAACATTCAGTTCAGTCTTCAGTGTCTGGTTTTTATATAGTGTGAAATGTCATTTGTTTGTTCCCTCCTCATAATTCAAAGAATTCACCTACATGTAGAAATAATAATTATCATTTGTAAATCCTACAAAAACCTCACATCGTGTCACATTTTTAATCTAAGCAGAATAACCTATAGTCTATAGCCTACACTTGCTTATCTTATCTTATCTTATCTTGTTTGATTGCAGAAAAGTATTTAAAGTAAGACATGGTCTGTGTAACGGGTTGCTGTTTAGGAGGACATGGCTGATTTATTATTACGATATTAGCTCTCAAGCAGCGCTACATGACAGGTGAGTAACGGGTCCACACCGTCTGCGCGTCCGCTGACTCGCGCAATCCACCTGGGACAGATGTTTTCCTCGCGGACGCGGAGCGCAGGGCGCGCGGCACAGCAGCAGTTTTGATCGAAACCAGCTCGAGCCCATGTCTCGTGAACTCCGCAGGGATTAGTAATTACGATTTAAGGTGTAGCTTTACCACGACGCGAAGTGGAGCCTATTGTGAATATTTTGTTCTTGCTTGTCCAGACTTCGCGCATCAGGTTTGTCAGCATACAGACATGGCCAAGGTTACAAGTACCGGTTACCACCTTCAAAATAAATAGTCAGCCAACTGCTCTCTGCTTTTACAAAGCCTAAGTATCATAGACTGTATATAAAAGCTAAGTACTTAAAGCTGTAGGATGCAGGGTAACTTTGAAAAAGAAAATAAGACATTCTTCTTTGTAGGCCTACAAACGAATAGTTAAATTCATTTGCCCAATTCCACACACAGGAGGGGTTTACTGCTACAACCTTAAATGGTGTGGTATGACCAGTACAGCTTTTAGGTGTTAATGTTAACAACCTTAAGAGTGTTAGGATATATATAATAGCATATTGGACTATTATTTCTGGCCTGCTGACAAATTAATATTTAAGCAGGATTTTGATGTTCTAGGTAGAGCCCTATTTACGTAATACATCATTGGATAATTTATCTATAAGAATGTGTGCAATGTATACAAATTGAGAGATATTTCCCACTCTTTTTTCATTCGATAAATTGGCGTTTGTTTTGAAGTCCGCACCAATTTCCGGTATTGTTTCAACTTACAGTGTGTAATTTGGCGAAACTGGACCTGCAGCCCTGCAAGGAGTCTCCCTCCCTGCCATCCCTTCCTGTCTGTGTCTGGGTCTCTCCTCAGTTCAAAGCCTGCACCTCTCGCCCAGGTGTGACATTTTTGGACTGCCTCATTGGAATCGCAACCCCAAGAGAAGATGACGGACTCCACACCGCCAGACCCCACCGCCGTCCCGGACTCGGCCGTAGTAGGGGAACCCACGGCGGCGAACGGGCAGTGCGAGCCGGCAGACTCACAGCAGCAGCAGCAGCAGCAGCCCAACACAGAAAGTCAGGGAGAGGGTTTCAAGATGGACCAGGAGATGAAGATAACAGAGAGCATAGAGGACCGAGGTAGGCGGTGTGAAATTGTTTAAAGTTCACCGGATGCCCCATCGCCAGGGCGCATACTGTGCGTAATGCCATGGAGAGTAGCGCGATGTATGTTTTTGCTATTGTACACGCGCTGCATCTGTTAACACTTGTATTTATTCAACTATACTGAAAAATAATGCTCGTGTATTTCCTTTAATTTGCCCCCAATTGCTCCAAACAGCGCACAAATACGACTTAATGTCTGGGGAAAAGTGGTGTAACTGATGACACCTTAATGTTGTGGTCGATATGATCAATTATTTACAGAGCTGGTTAGAAATGGAATACAGGCTTGCTGTGATTACATTTTTTCTGTGATTAAATTTGCAAATTGCCTATGGGACCTAGGGAAACCCACAGGCAGCCATTTAAAATGTGGCATGTGTTCGGCATCTTAAGTAACTAATCAGATATTCATCTAAAATGCAGATACATTACTTTCATTTGGACAATATTTTGAAATATAGGGCTCTTTGGTGGATTTTGATGAGGTGACTCATCACTGTATCGGAATGGATGTATTTTGAAAGATCCTTCCCAACCCTGATTATTATTAGATTAGAATAGATTAGAAGATTTTCTTGGTTTTGGATGTTTCAGACAATGTGCCCTACAATATTTCTACATAACAATCCCGTAACTTTGAGTAAATCCAAAGCAGACACGTGTTTGAATGGATAACTCAAGCACATTTCAAGCCTCTGGAAGTGGAAACTAGCTGCCTGGAAGGTGTTAAAGTCACAGTCATTGAATCATCCCACATGTACTAGATTTACCCCGTAAAAAATGAAAATAACTTCTATTTTAATTAACACTACATGGGGCTAAGATCAATTGATAGAAGGCTAGGGACCCCTTAAAGCAATGTTTAGTTCCTGTCTGAATTGTCAGCAGCTCCATCAGAGACATTCTCCTCTAAACTTCTTACATGGTTTAATTTAAATAACTGTTATCTCCCTCTGTCTATTTTGTTATAGTTCTCTTTGAATCTATGTCTTGGGTCAATGTGCCCTGTGTTACTGCCTGTAGGTCTTCTGGAAAGCAGTATGCGTCTGAAGCCGCATGAAGCACAGAGTTACCGCAAGAAAGCTCTGTGGGTGTCCTGGGCGTCCATAGCGGTGACCATAGTCCTGGCCATCACTGCTTTCAGTGAGTAACACTCCTTTGATAAAACCTCTTGCTCATGGGAAGTGATGCTTTTAACATTTGTGTGCAAGAAACAAAAGAGATTGACGCAAACAAAAACCAGAAGACATGCTGATGTCTGCTGTTTGGTCCTTCAGTTGAAGGACAGGTTTGTTAATTACTGTGGCACCCTGCAGATCAATGTGACACCCAACAGCCTGATTAAACAATACAGACAACATGAAGGACAAGCAATTGATGTGAACACCCTACTGCACACTACCAAGATCCTGTTTCATTACCCCCTAAACCTTTAGCCTCCCACAGCTTCCACTTCAAATGCCAATTCCTCTCCATTAAGAAAGCAACATGGAACATTTCTGCTGTCAAGAGTGTGAACTCAACCTTGGCTCTTGCTGCCGTTACTGAAGTTTATTTCTTTCAGAGGCAGGGCAAGTTTGAGCACCTGTCTTTGTCGTAAGCGTTTTTCTTTTTTCGTCGAACCTCAGCTTGTGAAGGACGATCCTCTGCGTTGATAGGCCAGACAGAGTACTGACTGTCTCTTGTACTTTTACATCACATATAATTTCTCTGCATGTATATTGCTTCTCTCCTTCAGTATAATTTGGGATAGAAGTGATTTACGCCCTGGATCTAATTCTAATAATAATGTTTCCTCACGTTTGGATTTGAAGACCCTGCAGATTATTTAGAGATTTGACCGCCTTGGAGACAAGCAGAGACGAATATATGTCAGATATCTTTAAGAACATGAAGTACAATTAAACAAGTGGTGCTAGAGGTGAGGATTTTTGATTGTTTTAGAGATCTGTTCTTCCTCCTCTGCAGTACATGCAGGTTAAGCTTGACAGATGCCTAAGTAAAGAGGACAAGCTTTGCTGCAGTGTAGCTGATCATCTCAGCATTGGTTTGCATATGTGCAGAGATATGAGAGTTTCTTGTAATGCTGAAGACTAGGGCTGATGACAGCAAGCAAGCATGATCGCCTTCTTTGTTTTTGAAAATAATTGCTCAGCCTGCTAAGAAAGACTTTCTACATGTGCAAACTGGCCTTTTCCCTTCAATGAACATGTTAACACGTTGTTTCTTCGTTTAGACATTTCGATCACATCTCTGTCGTCCTGCAGGGGTACACCTCGCTTGTCACATCTTGCCTGCTCATAAATGAAACATGGTGCTTTCAAATCAGCTGCAGAAAAGAGCAGAGGAAGAGATGAATGTAGCGGCAGTGATTGCAGTAAACAGTGATCTGACTTACAGTCACACCGGGCCAGTGTCATTACACACAGGTAATTGTTTTATTTCGATTTTGACGCTCTCTAGAGAAAAACAGAACGGGCAGATGGATAGCCACTGGTTCAGTAATTAATTGGAGTCTTGTTTGAGGGTGAGATTAAAACTTGGAATTCAATTTGTGGCTGCGCGGCACACGTTGACCACTTGGGTCAGAGTTAATGAAGAGACCCAGCAAGTAGTTGGAGTGAAGTGGTTTAAGGACGGAGACATTTATGTTTTGGAAATCAGAGCCTCTTCCTGTAGTTCAGTCTGTATTGTTTCGTACATTTTGCCCACTTCCTGTTCTGATAAGGAAACGCTGGCAGAGCAGCAGGATAGGCCAGTGCTACAGCTTCCTTCTTTGTCATGTGTGCGTTAAGTTGGTTAAGCAAAATGTTAAGTACACTCCACTCTGACTGAGGCTTAGTCATTGCAAATTGCAGAAAACTATTAACAAAGATTTTACATTACCACATTACCTTATTCCACACGGTTTACAGCAGCATAAGTTAGATTCACTACCATGGTATCATCCTCTTCTCTTGGTCCAACCTGCGACTTCCTGTTTGCTTGACAGTCTTGGGAAAATGAGCACCTATTAGCAAACAATTCACTCAATAAACACTTATTAAATGTTCTGTTAAACTGTCACTGGCTCTTTTGAACTAAGCCAGTATTTACCGAAGGTAAAGTCCGCAGTATCGAGCCCCATTGTCAAAAAATGACCGTGTGACAATCCTGCTGGTAACTAGCTGTTAGCACTGCACAAACTATCCTACTGTAATGTTTGTGAGCTCTGCACAGTTCATTTTGAAAGTTCTTTGACATGTCTGTTTTTATAAGCTACACCAAATGAAACATATTTCAAAGGCGGAAAGTACACAGAGAGAAAGTAAATAGGAAAAATAATTACACTTCATCATTAATGACCTGAATTATAAAGAGACAATGACTGAGTTGAAATACACATATCTTCACCACAAAGCAGGCTGCTTTATAAAACATTAATGTCCAGATAAATTACATTAATCTTAATTTTTTCTCATCAAAAGGAAAAGTAAGGAAATACGCTTATTTGCTTTCTGGATGAGAAGATCAAAATCTGTTTTTTTTGGCAACCAGCGGCTGGGTGCAGTAAGTTTGTGTTAATTAGTGAGCTTTAGAGGTGCTGGTAGGTGGATTTGTGAACTAGCCAGGTTTAGCTAGTCACCCCTGCTTGAAGTCCAAGCTAAGTTAAACTCACTGTCTACAGGCTCTAGCTTCATAATTAAACTGGCAAAAAAGCGAATAGGATTATTTCCCAAAATCTCAAACTATTCCTTAAAGCCACTCTGATCACAAAAGGAAGAGATGTAAAACAAAAGATCAAGGCAAGGTAGAGAAAGATTTTTAAAAGATTAATGCAACCGAGGAATGGTATGACATTTGTATATTTGGCATGAAGCACGTCACTGTGATACAAAACCCTGAAGTCTGGCAGTGTGTTTACACTGTGGCCGACTGTAGTCGATGCAGCGGCCTGCTGCTTTTCCCTGTCGGCGCTACATGTTGACAGAATGATAGCTGCTGGGTAACATAACCCTGTAAAACATTAGCATTACTCAAACATGACAAAAACCACAACTTTAGCATATTTAAGAGTGAGTGTGTGAATTTCATTGTGGGCCGGCAGGTGCAGCTTTAGGTTTATCGCAGAGACACTGCAGTGGGGCACATTCACAGATGAGGTGAGCTATTGTCACTCAACAATTTAAGCAAAGAGAAAATTTTTGGTCCAGTCTGACTCACCAACTTTGAAATATGAGTGTAAGTCCCATTGGCTGGTGCCAGTTTATCTGCAGAGAAAGAATATGATTGTAAACTGGGAAAGAAGTGCATTTTAACAAAGACATTTCTGACTCTACTGGCTCTACTTTAGTTAACGAAAAAATTTGACATCGTGGAAAAATACACTTGTTTTCTTCATTGCCGATGTGAAGATGAGAAGATTGATAACACTCTCAGACATGAAAGTGGTATTGATCTTCTCATTGAACTTAGCTATCTAGTTTGATGTAAAGAAATTAATCAAACTAATTTGCTTATTATCCCACAACAGTATGAATAAAGAAGGATGAAACTAAAGCCTCGATCAGTGTTACTCTTAAAATACTATATAAATATTTTCTACCATGACACATTTTGTTGTCTGCAGTCCTGCCTACAGTGAAATTACTGCAGTAGAACTGAGTTGAATGAATGAATGAATGAATGAACATGTGGGAGACAAACACCATCAGTCCACCAACTGTAAAAACAGCCTTGAATGCAAAGTGTTTCACTGATATGCATAATGCAGCTCCAGAAACACCCAATAAACTGGTAGAGCTCGGATGGTGTTTTATCTTCTCTTCTCCTGTTCCTCTTGTCAGATGTGACAAGGAGGGGGGGAAGACGAGAGACCTCATATGTGTGTGTGTGTGTGTGTGTGTGTGTGTG
>JAPMOB010233781.1:0-18227 GCA_029875015.1 Lepomis gibbosus
ATGTTATATGTATGATGCTTTGGCAATATTGTTCAACAGTCATGCCAATAAAGCGAATTGAATTGAATTGAATTGAGAGGGACGAGCGAGAGGACGTGCTGCGCGAATTTGCTGCGGCGCTCTGTGATCAAATACGATTTTAAATAGGCTTATTTAAAAAAAAAAAAAAACGAAAATCATTCTGTGGGTCAGCATTGATATTGTGGCAGGCCGCCACAAATACTAAATGAAGTTATGGGAAACACTGCTGTCAATAAAACAGCAGAAAAATGAAATCAAATTTCTAGTTTTGTGTCGAGCAACAGTCTAAAACCCAAAGCTATTATATTTACTATAAAGTAAGGCAAGAAAAATAAGCAAATACTAACATTTGAGAAGCTGAAACCATTTTTGTTTGAAAATTGATAAATTTCTCAAAATACAGATTCATTTTCTATCTTTTGACTAATCGTTGCTCCTCTGAACTTTTCTGGCAAAGACAGTTACATAGACGTTAGTTTTAATGATTTAGAATCAATCAGAGATGAGAATATTGAAAAAGATTTTAATTGTTTGAAAATCTCTCAATTGGAAACTTAGCATCCTCGTAGAAAAAAAAACATTAGAAGTATGATTTTTTTTTTTTCATTAATCCCTCCCCTCAGCTGTGCTCTGTTTGATTATCTCTGTCCTCTTGACCTCACTTAACAGGTGCCAAGCTACCGGACCCAGCGTGCTACGGTCACACTCAGTTCCACCTGGTGCCGGATCGGTACCGCAGAGACCGGATGGCTCAACGGCAGCAGTCCGATCAGGTGGAGGTCTTTCTCAGAGCCAACGGACTCGCTAGCCTCTTCGCCTGGACAGGAGCTCAGGCCATGTATCAGGGTGAGTTATCCACATCAGCTGCGTCTCTTACCACAGCAGAGCTTATGATTATACATGTTCTGTGGTAGGTGAGTCTACAAACACAGCTGTAAACTCTACTCCACATAGTAAAACTGGATTTAAGTAAGACCATGAAAGAAGCCTTTACTCCTGAATTCACAGTCTGACAGTTAAATGTGGCATTTACTGTATTTGTATTAGGAAGAAAGTATTTTTAAAGTGGATTTTGACTTGAGGGAAAGAAGAAATAGCTGGTGGTCATACTTCCCTCTCACCTCTGTAGGTTTCTGGAATCACGAGGATGTCACCAGGCCTTTTGCATCACAGGCTGTGATCACGGACGGCCAGTTCTTCTCCTTCTTCTGCTACCAGCTCAACACAGTGGCCCTCTCTGTGGAGACGGACGCCAACAACCCGAGGAAAAACCTTCTGTGGGGGACTGAGAGCCTGAGACTGTACGAGAAAGTGCAGGATGGAGCAGTGGTGGGTCTGAACGACAGGGTCATCAGGCTCCTGGTTCAGTTCCTCATGAACCAGCCGTAGAGATCTTCTGGTTCCTGTCTTGTTTTAAGGGGAGATTACCTCAAGTCTGTGCTCTCCGAGGCTTTGAAAGATGCAAGAGATCAAGAGAAGGAGCTTTTTAAGAGCCCAACATGGCAGACTAGAGGAAATTTTGTCAGATTGTATAAAATGTAACGTTTAAAAAAGTAGAAAAATCTGGAACAAAGTACTCAATAAATTCTGCTGGCACATCCCTGACCATTTCTGAGCAGATTGTATTTATGCAAAAATAAAACACTTTTCAAATTGACACTCATGTTTGTTAATACAGTCTACTATAGTTTGAATAAGACATTTTCCTCATACACGCACTTTCCTGTCAAACAGTACTGCACAGATTTAACATTGGACTGCTGCTTACATTACCCATAATGCAACTAATGGGGGATATGGGACTGCTGCTTCCTCCCAACTTTCACCGCCTTGATGCCAGGCGAGGGGCGTGGTCTGAAAACCGGCACAGCTAAGAAATTGGAAGATAAGATTTCATATCCACCCAAAATACTACTTTTACATTTACTCTATAGTTTTAGTTTATTTTAATTAGTTTTGCAAACAGACAAGACAATTTCAATTGTTATTGTCTGTTTTTATTTGTCTGTTTTTGTTTTTGTTTTTATTTCAGTTAACGAAAATGTTTTTCCACACCTAGTTTCCGTTAACGATAATAACTTTGCTTTGGATCCTGCAAGGAATTATATAGCTCTTCACATGTACTGTTCACACAAAGACCTTCCAACAGACTGCGAAATCGGTGGAGTTCACCTTTATGGATGCTCTGTCTCCACATAGGCATCCATATCAACTAACACTAAGTGTTACAACAAGCAAGTTGATAGTTATTACAGGCAGTTACTGAAACCAACACAAAGACAGTGATGTGTAGTTTTACTTTGCTTGTTTACATTGGTACACTTCTTAGATTAAGTGCATGTTGACAACTAAAGACACACAGTTGAAGTCATGATTAGGAAGAAATCTGACCCTTGGGGTAGATTTAAATGAAAAAGATAAACAAGCATCTGCATATATGATGATGTATTTTGATATACATGTTATTAAGGTAATATACTGTGTCTTAGGCACACATTGCTTCAAGACAAACTATATAAAGTGACAGTTGTTGCAAGAACAGAAGGACAAAGTGTTTTTAAAAGGCACTGCTCACAAACCATAATGCATAAATAACAGTAGTAAAGGAGTTGAGGTTTAAGTTATTGCCAAAAAAAAGAATACACTTCCTTTTTGACAGAGAAGTGTGAAATACACAGTGATTCTTCCAGTTTTTTTTCCCAAAGAAATGAGGAGATACAGGGTTAAAGACAAAAAAAGGTTAATGGTTTTTGTTTTAGTCATCATGACACCACTAATTAAAAATAAAAAAGATATCTTCTAGTGGAACAGAGTGAAAAATACAACTCATTCATAAAAGAGGCTACTTATGTACGAATCAAAAGGAATGATTGTTAAGTGGTGGTTATTGCACTTTGTTTGGTGAAAATATTTGGATTATAATAGATTTCATATACATAAAATAGTTGCTGAGATATTGCTTTTCGGCTCCATCGTTCACATTTAGAAAATAAGCAAAATACGTTAACAGTTTTAAAGAAGCGTGGTTCTGTTGCATATGCAGTCTTTAAACTTTCCGCTGTCTCATTGAAGAACTTCCCTCTGATACGTTATTTTCTTCCTGTGACCTGATGAGGGCACAAAAATGGACATCATGAAAAACCACAAATATATACAAACCCATTTAGAGAAATTAGCACCATCCTCACAGTACTCACGCTGTGTTAGTTTGGTTGTTCATCGCATTTTCTGAGAATGAGGCAGATCGTTTCAAGTTAGAATACAACATACTGCACACTGCTGTAAACACGAGCATTCGCATGCTGTCTGACTACCTGCTGTGTAGTCTTTCTTGGACCGACTTCTCTCGTAGAGCAGGATGGCGGCGACCAGGATGATCACTTCAACCACGATGGCTATGAAGGGCTTCAGAGGCTCAAAGAAGCTGATAACCTTCGAGTAACAGTAACAGTACACACATGTAAAACTACTCCATTACAAGGTCCTACATTCAAAAGCCTACTAAATTACAAGTACAGAAGTACTGTCGGCAGTATGTACTCACATGTAATTCCATTACTCCATGCAGAGTATAATCTAATACTAATTTGTGAAAGTGTGATGCAGCTATCAACAGCTTAACAGCTAGTTTCCCAAGAGGGGGAGATTTAGACAGGGTCAGGGTATATAAAATAATATAGGGGCAGTTCTGTACTAGAGGATGGTGGGCTTTCATGCCACCCTCATGAAGTCTGTTTGTGTGACAGTTTGGACAGAAACATGCAAACCAGTAACCCGTTGGAGGTCATTATGTAGGGCTCTGGTAGTGCTTCTCCAGTTCCTCCTCACAAAAAGGAGCAGAGACTGTGCTGGGAGACACACCAAACCATCTTGCAAAAGCACGTTTGGATGTGCCGTGCTGAAGAAGCTGGACTACCTGGGCAACCTGAATGGGCTGCAGGTACCGCCTCATGCTACCAGTTGTGGCAGGGACACTAGCAAAACACAAAAGAGAGCAATTGTCTGTGGCCACTACCTGCAAAACGGTTCCCTTTTTTGGGGGCTATCTTGCTGTTGCAGGGCGGCGCGGTGGTACAGTGGTTAGCACTGTTGCCTCATAGCAAGAAGGCCGTGGTTTCGAACCTTGGTCGTTCCAGGCCTTTCTGTGTGGAGTTTGCATGTTCTCCCCGTGTCCACAAGGGTTCTCTCCAGGTGCTCCGGCTTCCTCCCACCATCCAAAGACATGCTGACTAGGTTAATTGGTGACGCTTAATTGTCCTTAGGTGTGCGTGTGCCTGTTTGTGTGGCCCTGCGATGGATTGGCGACCTGTCCAGGGTGTACCCCGCCGTTCACCCAATACTGTGATGACTAAGTGTTCCATTAATCCTTAAGCTTTTTGAGCAGTGTATTTAAGATAATGGTTTTAGATTAGATGTGCTGTCATTTATGATGATATATCGACCTTGTGAGTGCAGGTATCGGCCAATGCAGATTATCTCAAAAACAGCATGAAATTCTTAGATTGTTAATATTGAAGCATCATTGCCCAAGTCGCATTTTACTGTTAATACACAGTTAGATAGATGAGTCTAGTGGTTCCCAATATGAGGGTCACAAGATAAATCTGAGAGGTTGTGAGATGATAGACAAGAGTAAAAAACAAAGTTCTGCTACGTAAATTTGGATTACTCTTTTGGACTTTTCTCTAATTGTGGCTTTTTGTTAAATGTAAAAGTTTAGAATTGAAATGTGTTAACTACTCTTTAACAACCGAGTGGCCCCCAAAAACAATGTGTTTTTGTTATAAGTCACAAGCCCAAAAGGTTGTGAACCACTGGTTTAATCTTGAAAAGTAACAATTAAATACAACTGTTAGATAAATATAGTGAAGTAAAAAGTCCAATACTTCTCTCTTGAATGTAGTAGAGTTATTAAATACCATAAACTAGAAAAATACTTAAAACTGCACCATGACTGACCTTCAGCTCCACGTGGCCCATCGTGGTGCTGAGCGGGTACACCGCACCACAGTAGTACAAGCCGGAGTCGGCTTCTGTCAGGTTGAACACCTCCAGTTTGGTCTTCTTCTCCATGTTTGTGATTTTATACCGGGTAGATTCTGCAGAAACGAAGATCTGCTCCTAGAACAAATTTTTGTCCAACAGGTCAGAAGCCAAGTTTAGGTCCTTGAATTTAAAGGCCCTGCATCTGAAAACATCTGAGCAGGTCCCAGATGTTTTCAGATATGTGGGCTGATTAGACCTCTGCTCAGGTGTGGAACTACATTGGTTTAAGTGAAGTCACCAAACTGCAGCGCATTAATAAAAAAAATAAAGGAATTAGTTGTCCTGCCTTAAAAGGTGAAGAAGAAGTCCAATCTGGCAAATAAGTGAAAACACCTGTTTACACCAGCGTGTGTTGGGGCTTTAACCAAATGTGCTGATTATTCCATTGATTCTTAAACAAATGTTGAATATGTATCAATTCAAAAGGCACCAGCGACACAAATGTCACTTAAAACCACAGGAAGCTCTGAGCAGCTCACCCACCTTGTCTGTACCATTTGCTTTGTACCAGTTCCAGGTACTGGGTTTCGGTTTTGTTTCCTCCATTTTACATGCAATCACCACAGAGTCCGCCACGTAGCTGACTATCGGCTTATCTCGCATCTCACCAATCTGTGGAGCTGGTGTACAACAAGGACAAAAGGCACAGTAATGAGTAAATGGCACTGCATTTTGTACTCTTCAAACATAATTACCCTGTGTAAATATTAATATTCATATATACACACATACTATATACAAAACTGAAAGTGATGTGGTCTGTACCTGCCAAAACAAAGTCTATTTTTGCTTCACTTCCAAACACGCATGAGTAATTTCCAAGATTTTCTTCACTGACAATGCTGAACCTGTAAAGCAAAAATACATCAGAGATATTATGCCAAAACACATTATGTTAAATTTAGGGTAAACGTCTGTATATAATAGGCTACGCAATTCTTTTTATTAAGACATGACTAATATGCATTAAAATGTGCTAAGCTTTCAAGTAAATGATATAAAGTATTTATTTATATTGAAATAAAATAACTGTAAACTAAATTTAACTACCAGAAATACTTTTTTTTTTTTAACAATTGCAGATATGGACCGGCAGTGCAGACTAATAAAAGCCAGTTTTCAGACATCCAACTCAAGTTCTAAAGGTGTGGTAAAGGAGAAAAATATGAAATTGGCATAAAATGTAATATTATATACAGATAATAAACAAACATGCATTAATTTGAATTATAAAACAACACCACACACAGTGGATAGGGGCATCTACCTATCAAGACAGACTAATTAGCATAAAAGTGTACTTTCTGAATCACGCGGATGGATTAATGAAGTACTTACACTTTCTTGAGATTATACTGCTCATTCTCCAACTGCACTGTGAGACGGCTGTCCTCAATTTCATCCCCGTCTTTTGTCCAGAACGCAGTTATGTTTGGTAGTTTGTTCTGGTTACCGGTCCAGGTACACTCCAGTGCCAGGTTGATGGGTTCCAGCAGTTCAACTTTCTCAGTCTGACTCTCACCTGTGTGGAGAGTTGATTTGAAACACAGACACGATGGACAGATCAGACACATGCAACACTCAATAAGATCTAACAAAACACCCATCTCTACCATAACATAATGTTCTGCTGGAGCTAAATGATTCCTTAGTATTAATTACAGTTCCAGCTGAAAAATTTACTCTGATGGACTGATATTTGAAAACAGTTACCTTTAAGAACAATGCTTCTTTCATCTGTTGGCAAGGAACTGATGGGAGTGAGTGGTGGGGGCGTTGGGCCAGGTGTCTCTGACAGGAAAACAAATGTTTACAGTAAGAACATGCTACATTTTATCAAACAAAATAATGTGTACTAAGGCAAAGTTGTTTGGTAAAAATGTGTACTAAGGAAGTTCTGTACTTGGGTGCTTCTAAGTTGGTGGTAGGAAATGACGAAATAATTGTCAGGAACTAGAGTGTCAAAGACAACTGGCCTTTCACCCTCTGGGTGGTTACCTGGGTGTTGCTAAGTGATTATTAGGTTGCACAAAGTTATTTGCTTTGTACTTGATATGTATTGACTGATTGATTGATCTTCATACTGCTCCTTTTATACAAACAGATGTAGCTCAAGGTCATTGTTGAGCACAGCAATGAAGATGAAATACACACAAGCTAAAACAAACAACTAAAATAAATAAATACATAAATATCTCAAGGGGAGGATCAAATGTAGAAATGTATTCAAATCTGCAGTGAAATAAATACAGCTATTCGTTTCCTTAAGCCTCTGGAGATTAACCTGTTAACACTGAATTCATGCTTTTTTAATTCCTTAAAAAGAAAAAAATACTCTTGAGATATTACATCAACGATATCTGGGTACACCCAGAGGTGACTGTAAATGTATACCGCGTATAAAACACAATGCATTAAACTGAATGATCAGTTTGCCTGAATGCTAATCATTTTGATATCCCTCATAACAGTTACTATATAAAAAACCTTTGAATTTAGATTTCTTTCTTTTTCTTCTACACACTTGTACTGCCAATGCTTACATAAGTAACTGCTCTTGGATATTTTTTTTTGTAGAGTTTCAGTGTCCTGTGATGATGCAATTGCTGAGTCTATTTCACCCAGACAAGAACACTTTTGGGGGGCATTAAAAAGGTAAATAATGTGGAAATCCTATGACATTTTACTCCTCACACAAGGTTGCAGATCATTTAGTGAGGAAAAGAGAAGGCAGAGCAATGTTTTAACACAACAACACACATTCAAAATTAAACCCACACAGCCATTTACTTGTATTGATGTGTCTGCAGGAGACGAGAAGCAGCAGGATCTGAAAGAAGAGCTGCTTCCAGGTGGCTGACATGATTATTTTCCTCTCTGTCCTCTCTGTGGGCAGGTTCCTCTCGTTCTCTCTCCTGTCTGCCTGCTGCATCGTATAAACCAGCCCGTCCCCCCTCCTTCAGCTGCACAAGTGACGCAGTTATGATATCACCCTGCAGTCTGTGGGTGGCTGACTCCATCCATTATTTAGTCAGACTGGGTTCTTCGCTCAATGCTGTGCTGCAGGGACCAGAGCATGCTGAAATAAACACTCTTGTTCTTTGAAGCTAGATGTCGCTCTGTGTGTGATACATATATTATCACATATATTATCATCTGCCCTGATCTGATTGCTATTATCTTGCTGCTGCAGAGATTTCTGCAAAGTGCCACATCCTGTTACGTTGGAGGAACAGGATGAAACAGGATTTCCAACAGGTTACGTTGGAAATAACAAGATATGGCACATAACCTGCCTGCCCTCATGAAAACATCAAGGAGAGGAAACTATCGATTTTTCATACAATGTTAATGTTGTGAGCATATTCTAAAACCAGAAATCTATAGATTATCAGATAATGTACTCAAAAATTACAGAGTAGATTTCAAAAGAGCCACTTTTCAACCTTCAACTTCTACTTGAGTAAGTTTTGTATCATTCTCATTCTTTTGTATCATTTGTTACTAAATTCCATTATGTTTTCACAGTTGTGTGTCAATTTCCTTTTCAGCCTCTTTCTCAACTGTTTCTTAATAACTTGTACCTCTTACAAACAACTCTTACCCGGATTTGAATACACACTGTAAAAGCACAGAACTGGTGAATTAGTTTTCAGGTTATGCTGTCCCTGTGTGGGTCCATCCCGGCACACAACTGATGGCTTCTTGTGTAAGGAGATTAATTCTGCACGTGCCACATTGTCACATGTAGAAATAAATAATACAGCGGGACTGCGGCAGCCCTCAGTCTGTGCACTCTTACTATCAGGCTAATCCAAAAACAGCACCTTGTAGGGGACAATAAATCAAAAAGTGTGCCTTAAATCCCAGAAAAAAAGTGGAAAGTTTCACTTAGGAGCAGAGGGAGACTGACAAGGATATAAGAGAAACTCGGGGGAGGAGTAACAGAGGCAGCTGTTGGAGGTGAACTAAGTCCATATTGACTGCCATCCTGTGGGGGACAGCTAGAAGACAGAAAACCCAAGAATGATAGCTCTGTGGAACTAAAATGTCTGCTGGCTGCCTTAGATACTGATTAACAGCAGAGGGAGCTCTTCTTTGTTTTCTTCTTCTAGACTAGTTACATGTTTACAGTTCAGTTCTTTCAGTGATAGAAGGCAAGGCCTTAAATGCAGATTGCTTAGTCCGTTATCTTCTTTATCGTAATGCCCCTTTAGTTTGTGCACATTTGGATTGTATTGTTAAACCAACCTTTGTGAGAGGTACAATCCCAGCAAGTTTACACAAGCACTGTGACATGTCTGATCGTGATAATTACCATCCAGTTTCTTTGCTTCTCTGTTTGGCAAAAGTAAGAGAATCAAAACAGCCTTGTGGTGCAAATATGACAGTTTACCCTTTTTCATTGTTGTAAAAATGTATTCACAAAACTCTATAAAAATCAATAACAAAAAGTCAGTGTACAGCTTGTCGAGGAAAATAATGTTTACAACTTGAAGAATATTCTAAAAAAACATAAAAAGCGACAGTATTCCAGATACAACATGAGACACTTAAAGCTTCTCTTCTGAGAAATGTCGATGACATCCACTGCTGCTGTTTCACTGCTGCTGAAGCTGCAGACTGTTGATGAACACAGTCTGCAGCTCGGTGATGTCGTCACTGGCCTCTATAGGGATGCTGAGCCTACCCGGTGAGCTTGAAAGCCCACTGGGTGAGTCGTACGCAGGTTCATAACGAGACTGGCTGAGGTTTTCGTAGTACGTATCCCCACAGCCTCCCACTGCACCCTGAAGATGTTCGTAGACGTCCAGGTAGTGGTGTTGTGGTGATAGGCGGCTGTAGTCCTGGGCCTGGTGTGCCCCGTGATGGAGGTGGAGGCGGTGTTCAGGGCCGGGGCTGTGACAGGGGCTGTGACAGGGGCTGTGGGACGGGCTGTGAGGCATTAGACACGTCTTCAGGCAGCTATTTCGCCGCATGGCCCGGTGCAGGTCCAGTCGGGCGATCAGCGGTTTGCCAATATTGATGCTTTTGGTCCAGTGGACTGGATCGTCGTCCATGGCGGTGAAGGTGCCCTGGAGGCACACAGTGAAGACCAGTTCCTCCTGTTCCATGCAGAAAATAGAAGTATTAAGCAACACAACGGGATCCCTTTTCATTTTTATGGGCCAGAATCGCAAAATGACCTAAATTTAACCAAATACTTTTTAGGATGGACACATGATCACAGCGATCAAGAGATATTCTATGAGTGAACACAAATAAAAAGAATGAGTTTTTCATTTTCTTTTTTTTTTGCCACAGTAGCAAAAACATGCATGACTAAAACATCTGAACAAATATTGAAGAAATTGCAGCAATATTTTGTACAGACAGTCATTATGCCAGAGCGCGAATCTTTGTGACTTTTGTGACCCTTTCATCCAGTGCCACCACCAGGTCAAACATCTCCTTTATACACCAAAAGCAGCGTCCGTCAGCATCAGCTGCACTTTGTGTTTGATGCAATTAGTGCATGTTAACATGCTAAACCAAGGTGAACATGGTGAACAGTATACCTGCTAAACGTCACCATTAGCATTCTGTGCAGCCTCTTAGCCTTGTTATTTAATCATTAGACGACATGCTTCCTTAGTATGATAAAAAAAAAAACTTAAGGCACATAATAAAAACTTTCAGAACTTTTTGGGAGAAACTGAAAAACTGTCATGAGTATAAACACAGTTGTTTTCTTTTACGGAGGCTGGATTTCACAAAGTATTATATACTACGATATCTTGTGAGAAAGTCATGTTGAGTCTTTACCCTGAGCTTCTGCAGCGAGCTGACTCTGGTGTAAAGACAATGCTGCGGCAGGCTGCTGGACAGAAAATAGATCCCCGTCTCCTCCGGAGTCTCTCTGTTCATCTCTTTAGGATCCACGTCGAGGTCCTGCAGTACGAAAAAGAAGCAGGGGGCAGTACGTATGCACAAACACATACGTACTCACCCACTCTCATATTAATCTTGGATGCAATTGCAATAAGTCTGTTGGGCTCTCAAGTCTGAAGTGAAAAAGTGAATTCTAATCAAATTCTGATTTAATTATCTAATTTCCCTACAGGGGTCCTGTTAGACCGGTAAGAAAGAAAGAAATAACCAGCGTCCATGACAACATACTGACCTGTGAGAAGTCAGTGACGTGAGCCTGGCAGAGGGACATGTCCTCGGGCTTCTTCACGATGTGAGTGTAAATCACGAGCACATTGGAGAACTCCGCAGCGAAGCCCAACTTGATCTGAGCCCCGCAGTCAAAGTTGAGACACATACTTTCAGGAAGCTCTGGAATAAAAATAACCCAACATTTTAAGTGCTATATACTGGACTGACTTCAAAAACTGCACCTGGTTTTCGTGCTCCACCCCCAAGTTCTCATGTTGTGTCCCATTTACTTACAAAAATATTCACTAATTATTTTTTTGTAATAGTGTGTGATCATTTATTGATTTATCATAAAGACACATCCACGTTGTGTGTTTAATATCAGCGTTTTGTCAGTCATCCTGAAGCTTGTGACTGAATAGAATATTTTTTGCATGACAAAAAAATACACCTTCCCTTCTTTGTACAGCCAACACATTACATTACAACAAAAAAGGCTGTCTTAAATTATTAGTTTGAAATGACTAATAAGTTTCATTGTTTTTATATAAAATCACCGTAAAAAGTGGGAGAAAGTCTTATACAGCAGAGATTCGCAACCTGAGGGTCGGGATCCCCCCAAGGGACCCCAAGATGAATCTGAGACGTCACAAGATGAATAAAGGACAATATATAACAAAAAGGACAATATAATTTCTGATACACAAATACATGTCTGTTTTTTCTGACTTTTATCAAAAATGGCATCTAAAAATCGTTACATTTATGGGGTCACAAGTGTCCTCGCTGCAAGACCTAGTGGCTTCTACTTTCCATAAGCAAATATTTATTAGCTCATGTAAGAGGAAGAGGTGATAAGGTCATCAGGTGTTTCTCGCTCTTCCAAGCTTGTTTCCAATGACACTGTAGTTGTCCTGGGAAGCCAAACAAGTGTGTGTATTGTGAGTGAGTACTGTGTGCTTCAGCACCATTAACCAGAGTCAACATTTGACTGAGCGTCCAGCAACTAGCTGCCATGAGCAAACGGTGGCTTCCAGGTGCAGTGATAACAAGTAGATAAACAAATGTTTTAAAAATGAAGTCGAGAATTCGTGTTTTAAACTCACCGTGCGCCTTGGCCCATTGGCGGCTGTGAGCGTGAGTGATATCAGCGCTATCGCCGGGCAGAATAGGATCGGTCAGAGCTCTCCTCTCTGACAGACTACTGCGGATCTCCAGAGCCTGCTTCCCCTTTGTAGCATCAAACTGACCCATGTCTGGACACCAAGAACATTATACATCACATGTCAGCCTGTCTCGACTGTAACGCCTCACAAGATGTCCCAAACTCAAATTACATGACTTGAAACTGGGTCCAACCAAAAGCGTTTACAGCACTGCAGGAAGCACTTTTAAGAACAATTAATTTGCCCATTAGGAGCCAACGTTCAAGACATTTCCTGTGTGTCTCCTAAACGTTGTTTAATGGTTTGGGGATTTTACAGAAACCTCAAGTCATGAAGGATCATTAACCATCCACTGAAAGGAAAACTCCATTAGCCCACAAGCAAGCTGATACAATTGACATTAATAACACAAAGCATGCTAAATTAAATTAACTTTACCACCCTTCTATTGAAAAACAAACTGAAACACATCCCGTTGGAAATACAAATACATATTTTATAAACAAATACTGCAAACTGGTCTTATTGATGGACAAGCTGATTTCACAAGACTCCAGTAAAAAATCTTTCCTTGGCGTATGTGATATTTCTGATTACTATGATTTTCACCATTTATCTCAGTATTTACAGAGCTACAGCATATGTGATGCTTTTATTTATTGTGTTTCTGTTCTTCTCTTACCTTCTGCAACTCTGTCAAGCACCACAGTGATCTTCTCATCGTCTAGCAGTCGCTTCTTCAAAAACTTGACAAACACACCGTTGGTGAAGCCACTGGAGCTCAGCTCGAAGGCCTCGGCGTCTTGGCACCTGAACGGCCAAAGGAAGAACGTAAAATTTTATATTCTTGAAAAACAGAAAGTGTGGAAATGTAGTTTTGAATGATAACAAATGTTTTAAACTTACGTAGCGTATCCAAAGACAATGTTGGCCGTAACCCTCAAGACAATGTTTGGAGTGCTCTCATCATGAATGTTCCTGGAAAATAATAAATCTATAAACCTTCTAACATGCAAACCCAGGTGATAAATCACAAACAGCTCTATGATGAAGAGAAAATAAATCTCTGAGGGTCCTGCCGTGGAATTACGCACAAAAACTATCTATGTATATAACATAAGACCAACGGGGGGAAGGAGTATACCACACACCAACACACCTGGTTCGATTGTAGCTGGGGACCTTTATCAGTGGTGGAGGATGTATTCAGATCCTTTATTTCAGGAAAAGTACGAACACCACACTAAAAATACTGTTAAAAGTTAAAGTCTGAATTTAACATGTTACTTCAGTAAAAGTATTTAAGTATAATCAAGAAAATGTATTAAAGTATTAAAAGTAAAAGTACTTAATGCAGAAAAAGCAGCTGTGACTGTGATACTATTATATATTAGTGTTACTCATGCATTAATGAAAAAGCAGGATTTTGCTGTTGGTTGAGGTGAAGTTCATTTTGAACTATTTTATGTCGGACTGCTACTATTCATTATTTTCATTATAGATTAATCTGTAGATTATTTTCTCCATTAATCGATTTATAGGTTTGGTTTGTAAAAATTCTGAAAATAGTGGGAAATGTCGTCACAATTAACCAGAGCCCAAACTGACACCTTCACAATGCTCATTATGTATATATATGTATGTATATAACAGCAGCACAAAATTCAAATACAAATAAATAAAATGTATAAACATAATTAAAAGGAAAAGCAGCAAATCTGTGGCATCTTTTGTAAAGCTGGGAGCGGTTTTTACATGAAAATGACTTACTTTCCTCCAGTAATGTGCTGGAGTAAATGTACTTAGTTACATATTTTACCTATACATTTTTAAACTCCTCTATATGAGAATATTCGGCAAATCTCAGTTAAATGTGATAAGACTTAAAGGAATGACCCACTGTCACCAGGACTCACCTCTTCCTGCACATGTCCAGCAGGAAAACGTTGAGGCCCGTCTCCTTCTCCTGCATCAGCTTGAGGATGCTCTGCACACACAAACAGTTGGCTGAGCGGTACGGGTTTGGGGCATCAACCGGTACCATGAAACTGTTGCCGTAGTTCTCATACCCATGACCAGCGTAGTACAGCAGACCTACAGAGGGAAGTGTGTATTTCAGTTCTTCTTTAAACATAATTCATGTAATGAGAATATTTACGGATCCACTACTACATCCATAACCACCCATGGGTTTGTAAAATCCCAACGCACCATACACTCCCTTGTGAAGCAGCAACAGGAACTCATCAACAGCGTTTCTCATCTCTGACTCTGTGAGGTCCAGCAGTGAGACCACCTGGAAGTTTAGCTGCCGCAGGAGGTTGGTGAGGTCGTAGACGTCCACCATGGGAGCTTTGAGCTGCGGGTGGTTCTGGTAAGACAGGTTGCCGATCAGCAGGGCCACTTTGTCAGTTGCTGGAAGGAGACGAGGTAGAGGGAGAAAACTATCCTGTTAAACTATGGGAGGGAAAACAATTCATACAGGACAATATGCATCAATGACATTTAGTTTTTCCATGGTGTATTGCGATACTGGTCAAGTCCAGTTTTCTGGAAAGTTTACAAAATCAAGTGATGAGTATCATTTTCAATATTTGGGCTTTTATACAATGGTCTAAATGAGTGCACTGGATATTTCAAAGTTTTCTCCAACATAGAATACATATATAAAATAGAAAATAAAAGTATAGTTAAAAAAAAAAAGCTCAGATTTTCTGGATTTTCCCTGCCTGCTTAATAAAAACCTGCTAAAGCCTGTTTGCTGGCTGAACTACAGGTACAGGAGGTCAACACATTAACAGAAACTACAGCCGGACAAATACAGGATATTTGAGGCTACTACCTTTAAGTTTTAGAATTCAATAAATATATATCAACAACTAACATTTTTACATTAACACATTAAGAACACATTTTTGTTAAGGATACTTAAAATTGGGTTTTTAACTCACATGTACTGAGCAAAATATTTGAGGTTCATGGGTGTTTGTTTTTGTTGCAGCAGGTATTGAAACTCAACTACGCTCATTTCTAAGCAGTCAGTGTTGGTGAGGATTTACGTGCAAACACCATCAGTATAGTTTGTTTTAACTTGCCTGCCACATTGATCCATCTAAATTTAATTTGGTTTTGTTGTATTTTGCTGTGTTTTTTTGGCTAGCTGAACAGCAGAAAACAACAAAACAATTCCACCTTAATGTCAATAAAGATCTGTAAAGAACTGAACTTTACATAAATTCACAACGTTTGCAACGGATACACCAGTAATTCAGGTAGTGGTAATAAAAATCTTAAATAACAACGAAATGCAGAGAGGAAGGAAGTGGGTTATATTGTGGTGATTACCAAACACAATGACATTTGCTTCCATGTAATAAACCAGCCCTGCAACATAAAACACTGTGTCATTGATTAGAGAAACTGATTAAACTGTTTGGTGTTTTTGGACTTCATTATAAAGTGTTGTTCCATCTCTGTGCGGCTACTGACATTATCTGTTACAAGTTTCACATCTTTATTTTGGTGTTCATGTTGAGAAGGGAACTGATGGTAGATCAGGAGAAACATCCTAATCAGACACACGGTTACAAAGGTGACATATAGAGAAACTGCGCCTCAGCCATATTAATCACTAAAGCAAGTACATATATAAAAACATATTTTAATCATTTACTACAGTTTTCATTAAGAAATGTGTCAAAATAAACTTACCATAGAGTTGTTCTGGAATACTGTTTAGGAAAAATTCACTGGAACCTAAAATGTCAAACACACAACAGAGGATCACAGCAAGTGTAGGGAAATATGTGTTCAATAGGTGTGTATAGATACGTGACGAGGACGATTACTCTTACCTCCTCCAATGGCGTAAATGTCATCTAGGAATCAAAAATACAAATACTTTACCATCATATAAGCTGAGCATTTTAACGTCGGTGTTTGAAAAATGTTCTTTTGATTCAGGTAAAGATGATTAGTCAAAGGGAAGCCTTACAGAGGAAGAGAAGTCTACTTTTCATGCAAGCAAATCAACTAATCGCAATTAAATTTGAGAGTAAGGTTAGCGTTACTCTACGGTTTTCTTATTGTCAACAACAAATCCAATGAAAAGTGTTAGTCTACCTCTCAATCCTTTCTCAATTGCCTATCCTGTCTCTGGCAGCCTCACATGCTCTGGTTTCTACTGAAGACCTTAATATTCAGGTCACTGATATATGGTTTCAGTTTTGAGAAGGCCTGGCGGGTCACTGTAGTTTCAAGCAAACGTTACGCAAACAGGAGCAATTTGTGCATTTGCTGGGGACGAAAGATGGTTTACATGCTTCAGTGAGTATTTATAGCTGTAGCAGGATGGCATATGTGGGATTAACTCAGGGGCTATTTTTCTGCCCCGTAAACAACTGAATTCTTATAAATTCAAAATGTGACTTAAGTGCAAGTATTAAGCATGACAGCATCAGCAAACTCATTTTTTTCTTTCCCTACATAAATTATGTTCATTCAAATTGCACTCCATTTTTCCCCTTCGTCACCCAAAATGACGCCAAAAACTGCAGTTCATCGATTGGCCGCTTGAGGCTAGCTCTACAAGCAGGTCAATCCACGCAGACCTCCATGTTAAAATCCCCAACAAAGAACAGTTTTGGTCTCTATAGCTATTTCCCACTTCATGACAACTGTACAAGGGTAAATCTTTACATAACTCAACTGCTTCAATTATATTAAGACTTAAATTTTAGCACAATTAAGGGCGGGATATTTTCAGTGACAGGTGGTTGCCCTCTCAGGTGTCTCTCTGGTGATTAGAGGTTTAATTCAGCCTCCCTCAGCTCCACCCCTTTGCCCGTTTTTGGAGCCAACGGGAGCTGCCCACATTGATTCATGGGATTTGTTGACAATAAGACAAATGCAGAATATAGCCATCCAGCCACAATTAGTTGAAAGTAATGACATTAGTCAAATCAAGAATTCATGCATTTGAAACCTGGAGATCAAACCCTGTGCTGGTTAGTATTTATGTGACAATAATCCACATCATGACCCACAAGATGTGGACTATGCAATTTAGAGTTATGTTTAACATCTGCATGCAGCGACATCTACTAATTGTCACCCTATTTCCATTAGATACACCATGCACCCTCCAACTCTACCTTCAGAGCACTCCATTGCCTCTGATATCTGGACAGATATCCTTGGTGCTTTCCATCGAGAACAGAGCAAATCATCACTCAGACTTTATGACACAACAGAGCTGGTTTTACTGGACTGTAAATGCAGTGTCAAAAAATACACTCAGGTGTGACATACCTATCACAATGTCAACTTCATTGGACCACATTCTCTCAGTGCTGCTGCTGATCTCACAGCGGTACCTGCCATGTTGATCCTGCATCACATGAGGAATCTGAAATGCGCAGACACTTTTTATTAAGCCTTAGCCACGTATGAAAAACGTAGGATGGAAAATTAGTGAACAGTGGTAACAATTTAATGAACAGCAAAAGGTAAACTCAAACAAAAAAACACCAGTCTGTGCCTTGTAGTATCTGACAACTTTTAAAAAGAGAGAAGATTGTTTCCAAACAAGAAGTAAAAAGTCAAGTTTTTGTTACAGTGACAGGATCATAACTCCTCTCCAACAACCGCTCCTCACCAAAAGTTTCCTCTTTGAGGCGTTGGGGATCGGGACTCCATTTCTGTGCCATTGGTATCTGGGGATTGGCCGACCCACAGCTCCGCACTCCAGCTGCAGGTTTTCCCCAACATGTAGCCGCTGGGACTGAGGCTGGATCACCAACTTCAGCCGACCTTCTAATGAATGATAACTCTGCCCTGGTGATTGGGGGGGGG
>JAPMOB010233781.1:18235-42803 GCA_029875015.1 Lepomis gibbosus
GACAGAGTACCGTCAATTCTGTTGAGGACTGCCATACCAACGAGCCTGGCTCTTTGGCGTTGGGGTCTGTTAATAATAATAATACATTTTATTTCTATAGCACTTTTCAGGACACTCAAAGACACTTTACAATAAAACCAGTATGTTAAGTACATTTAAGACTTGCATGTTTAGTACACTGTAGACCCATGTTAAAATCAGGGGAGGGGGCTGCTCTCGCCCGTCGCTACATAACTACATCCAGTTAAATATTCTAACTACTTTTGGGGAAAGTGCTCGAGTTAGAGGTTCAATTTCAACAGGATTCACTTGTGCAGAAATGTTTCCTGTCCAGTACAAAGAGCAACAAAACCGCAAGTGGGACTACAGCATCTTACCGCAAGACACAGCGACATTCAGGACGTCCACCTGAGCCCACTGGCTGAATTCAAAAGCATCTCCACAGTTGACCCTGCAGATGTAAAAACCGGCATCCTTCAGATGGACTGGACTTATAACCAGATCTGGAGATGAGCTGTTTGGCACCTGAGGGGGTGAAATTGTGAATAACAATACACAAGGTGTAGCATCCTTCCAACCCAAGAGAAACAGCAGTTCCCATGAACAGACTGAAATCTCATCTCCTTAGCCCCACTTCATATTCACCCTGTTTCATGTTTACACGGTGTGTTCAATAAAAATATGAAAACGTATAATTGTTTGTGTGGTATTAGTTTAAGCATACTGTGTTTGACTATCGTGTAAGACTATTGGCTTAAATGAAGATCAGGTCACATTTTATGACAATTTATGGAGAAATCCAGGTATAGGCAAAGGGTTGAAATACTGTTTTCCTGCAACTGTCACTACATACCGTAAAACTTTGATTAATAGGGCTTTTATTAGCTAAAATCCCTGAATTCAACCTGCCAACATTTGGGACAGGCTTACTGTTTCTGTTAGATGAACTGAACGATTGAACTGTGGAGAATCTAACTGAATCCAATCAAATTGATCATATGCAGTGTTTCCTCCAGGATTTTTTTCAACCCCCCAAACACAACATGGCTCTGCATCATTGCTCTTGTTTCCATGAGCATGTGATGCACCTTAGAATAGCTTAAAACGGCAGTGTTTTCCCAGTTTAATGTGAGCTTTACATGAATGTTTTGGTGTTGATCAGGGGGTTTGGGGGTCCTTCCCCAAGAAGGTTTTATGTTTTCCAATGAAAACTATGTGCATATTTGGCCATTACTTTCACTATATCTCTGAACAAATAGTTGGAAAAGCTAGAGCAGATCATAAATAACCAAAACCCAAAGATCAGTCTACTGGAGGAACTACAACCTTTATATCTGGAGAAAGTAATTTGGTTAGTTCTGTTGCTCCACAGTGATTTTACAGTGATGGCACAGCATGTTTTGGGCATCACCTCTAAGCCTTAACGGCAGGAAAACCTTGCCGTTAAGGCTTAGGAGGCTCCCCTGAAAGCATGATTTGTGATATTTTGGGAGGTCTTAAAATATTGACAAAATGCGTTATTGTCATTAATTTCTATACTTCTCTATCATCATGGATCCACGCGTAAATTCAGGAGCGTTCATCCAGCCAGATGGAACCATCACCGACCGTCCGCAGCGGGCCGGGACGTCGCTCCGCGATATCCTGTCCCTGGTCCGCCCCACTCCGTCTCTGGTACGGGGTTTGTGTCGCTAGATCGGCTGAAGCGCTGTGAACGGTTCGTGGTCTGGCTGGATAAATATTACACATGATCCATGCACTAGGCTACTACAGCTGGGGGCTCTCCGCAGCGCCACGCAAATTTTCAAAATTCTTCCCTCTCACGGAGAAAAAAAGGTCGGTCGCAAACAGCTGTTGTATGAAGTTATTATTATAATAATAAGACAAACATGTCTGATACTTTCACAGGCAGGCCTACATGCTTGCAGCTATTAATTAATCCAGCAGTAAGAATCAGTGTGTAATAGGCCTAATACCCGCCCGACCCGGCGACAGAGTTGGAAAAAAGGGAGCTCCCCCGAAAGCCACTGTATAGTTCGCACACTGCGTTCACCGTCACTTTCTGCCCCTCGGACACTCAAACACTTGGTAGGCACACCTGATTCAGAGTTACTGCTCTCACGTATGTTCTGCATAGAACGAGAGGAAGCGAGCCGAGCACTGAATGCTGCCGTGCTCGCACAGTGTGCAAGTGAAAACATTTGTAGCGCATAGTTTAATGGACAGAGGAAACAATGCAAAACATCAGCATGAACACAACAAAGAGGTTTATCACAAAGGAAAGGAAAGGTAGCATGTGTGTAGCCGCACCTCTTCCTTGGTCTTGAACCACTGGTACTGTACTGGAGACTTGCCCACCGCGTGGCAGCTGAGGCGCAGATTGTGGCCAGCTACAAGAGCCACCGACTGAGGCTGAATGAGGATCTGCAAGGCTGTACATTAAGGGGACTTTCACTTTTGATTCAAATATTGGCACACACACATGATCAGATTTTAGACGGGTTACAAAACTGTAGCAAAGATGAGACAGTTCCTGTGTACAGTTGACATGTTTCCAATTTCAAAAACTGACTGAAACCTGCTTGCAAAGACAAGCGTGTAGAGTCATCGGCTGTAATTTGGCCTGGCAATGTAGGCTACTGTAAGTGTCATCCAAACACCATAAAGTGAGTCATTAATCCCCTTTACGCTATAAATACAACACACAGAACAAACCTCAACCTTGACAACATAGTATATAGGCTTAAACCTTATAGGGTTTAAGTGTACCTGATGGTTTCAGGCACTGCAGGGCCTCCGAGTTGCCCAGAGTGTGGAGGTAGTCAATCAGTTGACCAGTGGTGCAGCCTCTCTCTCCCATCAGCCTCAGCAGCATGCGACTCGGGCTGCCCTCCAGCTCCAGCACCTTCAGAGAGCACATCTCCATGTCGTTTGAGCTGGAGAACGGTGCAGAAGATTGACAGCACGTCATATTTCAGACGTCAGAATCAATCGATTGTGTTGACAAATGCGAGGAATTTGACACTCAAAATATAAACGCAAAGTGAAGAGCAGGGTGGTATAATATTATCAAGACTGCATGGTGAAGGCTTTGGTGAGCAAATAACTAGTGCTACTAGTGCTATTTTTCAGATCTTGAAATTACGATTGAAGGTAGAATAGTCCTAATCTGAAGGAAGCATGTTGCCGTTTTACACAAGCCATGACTTGAGGTGAGACGTGTTCTAGATATTGCGGCTATGGCCTGTGTGCCTCTCTCCTTTTTCGTTTCCCTCGTGTTGCTTAAGGTATTGTGTTTGTTTTAACATGTGAAAATGTTCTTATGTGAAACTGCTTATGCTGGCGTCTTGAACAAAGGCCTACTACGAAGCGAGGTTTGACTTATCCAGGTAACTTCAGGAGTAACTTTGTGACGTTGGGTGTAACTTCCCAATTAACCCGTACTATGAAAGGTGAATAGGTTTTACCCATGGCAATTTATGGTGCATCTCTAAACTTCTCCCAGCAGGTTAACTTGTTAGTTACCTCGATATTACCCTAGACACACGAACAGACTATGCTATTATAAATGTGGGTTAGCCTACACACCACATCTGTACTCATATACGTAAAATTGCAGATCAACATTTACCGATTCAGACTTGACTTGTGCCTGGTTTACATCTATAATGTTGGCAAACATATCTGTATAGGTTTGTTTCTTTTAAACTGTGTTAGTGAACTGCATGATCCTGGAAGCACAGCATCTGATTTATTCAGGATGGGAGAACATCTGGAACCAGGGAGTGAAGACTCAAGTGGGAAGTGTATTTATTACGTTCATTGAATCTATTAAATAACTAATTCAGCTGTCTTTTTAGACCCTCTAGATCAGTGGTTCCCAAACGTTTTAGTCAGATGTATTCCATTATCATAACCCTTTTATAGATGAGATGGCTTTGTGGCATTGTTCAAGGTCATTTTTTAGTAGTTTTGGCCAAGTTTGCATTTGTACTACTGCCATTTGGAGCATCACAAACGGGTTGTTTCACCCATTTACTGTAGGCTATCTTTACTTTTAGCTTTTTGTTGCTTTTTTTTGAAAATAGGCAACTTAGAACTGACTCAAGTTGGTGAAAAACTGAGGATTGTCCAGTCTGGTAATTGTAGAAGTAGGCTACCCATTGGAGTCAAGTACAGTCACTGCTCTAGATAAGCATTTATTTACAGTAGGTGTAAATTCTTCAACATTACAATATCCTTCATATCTATTATGTTATCTCATAGTACTTAGTACATCATACATAGTACATCATACTGTATTATAACAGACTCCTTCACGTCAGTACATAGGGGAGAGCCGAATGAAACACTTTTCAGATATACGTCATTTTAAAATATAACGTTACAGACAGAAATAATTTGTTGTTGTCATCAACGACTTACGGGTGTGTTCTATCAATATCAGGTGTTATCTTGTTAAAATGTGGAACGACTTCAGTATAATTTCACTTTGAAGGAAAGGTGCGCACACAGGGGAGGGACAGAAGAAACACAACGATACGTTTAAATAGCTTAAGTTATTCTTGTTTTTATTTAGAAAGGTTGACACAGCCCTTCTTAATACGTAATTGTAAACTCATTGTGTCCTTTTTCTCAATAAAAAACAGTATACATATAAATTAGCCAGCTAACTACAAAATCCAACAGCTAGCCTACTGCGCATGGATCAGATATCGGCTGCCCTTTTTATACACATCTGCAGCCTATTTTCTTGCTCTACTGTGAAGAAGATCCTGTTATTTGGCTGTGAGCATCCTGGTGGTCCAGCCTGCAGCCTAGTGGACTCGGCCCCCCCTCCCACGTATCTAAATAAGGTAGAATGGCTGCGTTTCGGGACGATCCCGACAGTGACTCCTGACGTTTAAACTTCACTAGCTTCTAAAGTGTAAAACTTTGACATTTAAAACTTCAGAATGTGATAAATTGCTAAATAATCTTTTGATCATGACCATAGCACATGGAACAATAAACACAACTCGTCATTAAAAAAAAAAGATCGCTTGAGTGAATTTCCTTTCCGTGATTGAAAACAGCTTCTTTCATATAACTCCGTGAAAGTGTCACGGATCCACCTCTGTTCTGTTAAGTAGCCTACTGTGTTCTGTGCTGAGGTAGTTTGGCATATCAGACTCGTATGGGCTCCGAGAAAATCGCTGTGTTTCATTCGTCCCGCGTTTCAATCGTCCTGGCTCTCCCCTACATGTGAAATAGATAGCCTATTATTAGCGTACACTGTCACACAACTAAACTACAGTAGCCTAATTACTTGGGACTGTAATTCTAAAATAACTTAACATTAAATAGACGAACGTTACCTAACCTAACGTTAGTTTTGGGTGTCATATAGGCCTACCGATTTTAGGATTGTTTTAATAACGTTAGCATGATTTTATATAGTTTACAGTCCGAATGCGTTTCAGCTTACCTGACTTTAAACCGTCTGTCACTGCCGACTATGTCTCCAAGTTTTCGCCATCCTTTATTGCTGGACTTGTCCAACACCTCACAGAGCTTCTTCACAACCGGCTCTCTAAACAGGCTGATATTTGTGGACCGCTCCAAAGATTCAGACATGGCAGCCAGCAAGAAAGGTTTATCATAAACGCGTTATTACTCTCCGACTGGAGACTCTGGTGCTACACTTGACAACAATTCACTACAAGACAAAAAGTCCACTTCCTGGAAGTTGAAAAAACACATCTACTGACTACATTGTCACGGATTTCCGCGCACGCAGCTGCGGGCTGCTTTTGCCAAAGATTGTGTGTGCATCAAGATATGACGCTGTACGTTCTTTTGCAGGTTGGCTCAAATGTTCCCCAATAAAACCTAAAATACGTAATCTTGATGACAAAGTCGTAAAATTTTACCAAGACCTTTTTATACCACCTTTAAGCATTTTACCTTATATACATGTCAGATGATTGATGATGGCAGGTATTAATTTTCATTTTCCATTAACTAGGCTACATGTTGTCAGCTGTATCTGGCTGATGCTTCCTTCCCGTCAAAATTGGAGGTCGTAATTTCC
Organism: Lepomis gibbosus; assembly: GCA_029875015.1. Classification (NCBI taxonomy): domain Eukaryota; kingdom Metazoa; phylum Chordata; class Actinopteri; order Centrarchiformes; family Centrarchidae; genus Lepomis; species Lepomis gibbosus. The sequence goes on from JAPMOB010233781.1 coordinate 24,309, forward strand.
AAGTTGAAATTTCCAACATTCCGGGTTTACGACGCCAGACTGTAAGGGAAAAAACCGTGAAAAACTGGTGTTTCTTTGCCAAGTGTACAGTGCCCTTGATGTTAATTAAAAAGCCATTTCAGAAGCTGATTTCAGAGATTGTTTACCATAACCAGCTACCTAACCATTGGCGACATAATTCAACATCAATTACAGTTTTTCTCCATTGCTTAAACACTATAACCAGGCGTTTGAACTAAAATTTCAAAACCATAAATCCATTTTTCAAAAACAAAGCCAATTTCTCTAAACTCTACTCCCTAATCCCTTCATTTCTCACTGCCTACCAGGCCCGTGCACACAATGACATCAAAAGGGGCTTCAGCACCTGCCCTTCTTCCTCAGGAGTAAATGCCCTTTTTTCTGGGATGCTTTTTTAAAAAATAAAGTGCCTAAACAAATTTAAATAAATGGATAAACAATTTATTTATTCATGTTTGCGCACAGATTCCCAGTCAAACAAATATATTTATTGGGAAAAAAATCTAAATAGTTTCAGGTCAGAAGATAGAGACTTTGGTGAGTTCCGATGCCCTCCCTCCCTCTCTCTCTCGCTCGCTCCGCATCTCACTGCGCAACCGGAGCGCAGCACACAGACAGCAGCCCCTCCAGCTTCTCTCACAGCAGTGTTTTTCTTTGCTTGTGTGGAGGTGAGTGGTGATGAACAAAAGACTAAACTACCAGTTCCTGGAGTTTACGGCTAATTAAACAAAAGACAATAAAGGCCTAGGTCTTGCTAACGCATGACTCATGAGCTGAGCTAATGTAATAAGTTAGCTGAAGTTTAGCTAAGGCAATATCTCATGGCCATACAGACTAATGCACTGTACTTAATGGAGACACTACAGGTGAACACAGTAACATTGGTGTCAAATAACGTCATCACAATCGCCACATTGATATGCAAAGTAGGTGTTAACTAATTAAAATGTGCAATTTGCACACATTTGACAAGTCACTGCAGGTGAATGGGATAAAGAAATTAACTAAGCATATCACCACAGAACTTCCCCAGTTAAAGACTTACATCAAGAGTATTTTCCTCTGAAATGTTCTGTGTAAATATGCAGTTAATATATTTGTCTTGTTTAAAAAACACGTCCCTGCTGCCTACACCATGGGATCACTGAGAAAACACTAACATTCAAAATTGTCCACTCAAGTCAGCACAGGTTGAGCTCAATTAGCGCACAGCTACCCAGATGGAAACACAAACAGTCAAATTCATCCAGTTTTGGTACAATGGATCCATAGAAATCTGAAGGAAGAGGCAGAAGACACCATAGGGGAGGAAGAGCAGTTTGGAGCAGAGGAAGCGGTGAAGGAAGTGGAACAGTAGGAATACGATGAGGAGTAGGAGGAGGCAGAGCAGGATTAGGGTAGAGGAGGAGGTGGAGAACACGAATCCTGTCACGAAAGACAGGACGCTGGGGCAGAATAATTTGTTGTTTGGTGTGTTATACTTTACAGCTCACTAAGGAATAATAAATGAGCAAATGTTTACATTTGTTATTTCTTTTGTTGTGTTCATCATGTGAAAAGCTTTTTGAGGGGGAGAATCACAACCAGTTTTAGTAGTATTGTTTTGAATTTATCTCACCTGTGTGTAAAACTGGGTTGTAGTTGTTTTTTTTTTATTGTTGATGGCTTTTGTGTTATGTCTGAAGACAAAGTTTGTTTTTTCAGCAAGATTAAATTGTTTTGAGTGGAAAGCTTCATTATGACCTGAAAATAGGCTGTTTGGGGAATTTGGTGAGAAGTTGTGGATTTATGTTTAGTGTTTCAAGAAAAAGAGGCATAATTTCAGGACATGTGTTTAACCAATCAAGAGAAGCATTCAGAACAGATTTTGGTATATGACAGCATGCATTTTTTAATTAAATACAGCTAAACTAGGTATACTTGACATTGCATTTTAGTTGATGGTTTACCATTTCCAACGTACGCTGGCTTTGAGTGGCGCTCTATTGTACTTTCGAGTTCCGAGTTGTCTGGAACGCAGCATAATAAAAAATAATAGCTAATCTAGCAGGGCAAACCGTTGCTAAATATTAGCTACCTAGGTATGGCTGGAATAACAGTTTGCGGACGTAGCCGGAGGGACTTTGCAAAGTTGAAAGGTTAAACCTTAATCCAATTTGGCATGGTAGTTGCTGTTATGTGCATTTGATTTTTTTTCAGTAACTAGCTGCTGTGTTAATTTAGATGCGTCATAAACCACGGGTTTGACTGTTAGCTTATTAATGCTAACTAGATGCCAATAACTGATATCTCCTCATGTTTCATCTTGCAGAAGAGGCTTTAGTATGAGAAGAGTGACATTCCGTTTATAATATGCAAATAAAACATCTCGGAATATATCACTGCATTAAGACTAGCATTATCGAGGTTTCTTTCAATCTCGGCGGGGTTAAATGAGACATGTCGCGCCTTCTGCACTCTCCTGCTGTCCTGTGAGGAAGGCAGTCAAAACCCTCCCCTCCTTCAGGACAACATATCCTCTTATGATGCTACCTGAGAGGAGGTGTCAGATGCCCTATTTTCCAGGTGTGAACAGCTCGTTTACGGTTCTGTAAAATACGCTGAATTTCCCTCTGTATTTACATGTCACTGCTAGTTAAATGTAATTCATTTAGTCTACATGTCCTAAACTGCTAAGTGAACACCAGGGATGCACTGACCATTTGTGTTTTTTGTCTAATGTTTTATTGCCCTTGCTACTGTGATTACAACTGGTTGTATTTTGTTATTTGTAATGTGCAGTTGTGTTTGTTTGGGTTCAGTTTACTCTTGACTCTGGATACGAAATTAAGATGTGCTCGCAGCAATAAGGAAGTGCGTATAGATTGTCAGGGTTATTTCACAGAGCAACACTAGTGAGTCAGATGAGCTTAAAGGAAACAACATGTGATGATGTATTTATCCCAAGCATCAATCATTTATGACCAAGAAAATGTAAGGTTTGGTTTAAACTTTCACCACAATATCACCTGTATTGTTGACACTGTACAGCATAATCTATTTATCTGGCTAATTCTGGTAAATCCAGTTCTTTTCTGATACCTTTCCGCACCTTTGATCTGTTTTTGTTAATTTTTAACCCTAACATGTTTTGTGAGTGATTCTGTCACTTATCTGATGGAAAGGTGTATGTGTTGCTGTCAGTGAAATTATAACTTCCATGTTAATTCTCCCATATTAATATATTTCATCAGCATGTGATGACTGTAGATGTCTCGTATGTCTCGTTACAATATGTACAGTTACTGGTTGTGCTTGTTGTTTTCCCTTCATATCTTCTTGTTTTAGGTCAAAACAAGACATGCCACATGGTGGTGACGTCACTTTGTGTTACAGGGTACACAGCGTGACATTTTGCGTCAAGATGAGGACAGATGTTGGGTTGTAGCTGCTCTTGTAGCTGTCTGCAGCTGTAAAGTGCAACAATAAGTTTTAGTTGAAAGGCTTGTCTTTGGCCAAAAACAACACAGTGTTTAAATCGCAGGTTCACTCAAATCACACAAAAAACGTGCTAGGCATGTCACCACCAGCGAAGCTAGTCCTCCTCGGCTGCAGGACCCCTGAGAAGGAGACGTTTACACGCTGGTGGAAGCCAGACTCCGACGGTGGGCTGCTGACCACACACTGTCTCTTTCATGAGAGAGAAAGGTCAGCCCAATTGCTAAGCTTACTTACATTCATTCAGCAAGTCACAGTAGATATATAGACAGGATATAGTGAAGGAGAGAGAGAGGAGATGAAAGACAACAAAGGTTTTCAGCTGGAATCGTTTATTATATGCGTCTTAACCACCAGGCCACATTACATTTCTGATTTCTCATCCACACTGAGAGCAGGTGGAAGTGAGGCTGTCGTTGTTGTCAGTGTAGACTGTGGTGGGGAGGGCTGCACCAGGCAAAAGGTAGCGTTAGTCCTAAGCCAAGTTGCACACATATAAGAAGGGAAGACGGTTAAAAACCACAAATGTGCACACAGCTAAGACTGCATGTGTGTTTACTGTAACAATATGCCCCCATACCATCTTTTTACTGCAGCTTCAGGCCAGACGGGCTAAATCCGGCCCTGGTCGACAGGCGAATGGAAAACTACCAGCTCCTTTGTTCACACACTTGTGTTCAGTCAGCTGAGCACAAATCTTTGTTGCTGTGCAAGTAAACCTGTGTGACCATCAATCACCCTGGCTTGAGGGCAAAATGCCATCTTTCCCTGATAGCTGAAATTCAGTGATTTTTGACCATTTTCATGTAAAAACAATGAGGATTTAGTTTTTCTGTGCAGAGTTTTATTCTTGTCAAGTTCAAAAAGACTGCTAGCGACATGGCTCCAATGCCAGTCTGTCGGATTGTTCACTACTTTAGTCCAGACTAAGTATTGGGTGGATTGCCATGAAATAGAGAGCCTAAGTCACTCGCTTCCGCTTCAGGCCAATGGGACCTAAAATATATATACGGTAGCTAATGGCGAGAAACGGCTTATTTTTTTGATCCTGTTTGAACTGTGTCCTGAGTTACACATGTGTGTCAAGATCATGTCATTTTATGTGAAAACCGTTCAATGAACTACATCTCTTGTCTCGCACAATATACGTCACCAACATATTAGCGAGTTAATGCTAGCTAACGTTCTTTGCTTGGTTGCTGCTAGCTAGATAACTTCTACGCAGAAATATATCTCACCTACTGTGTTAATGTGTTAACCCAACGACTCTCAGTCATTTTGTCACATAATCCTCTCATGTAAGTTCTTTAACATTAGCTTCAGTAACATTAGCTTCAGTCATTGAGAGAAAAAGTTACAACCTCACTTATGCGGTTTGTGGGCTTTGTAATTTTGTATTTTCACAAACTTATAGTTTTACATCAAACTCTTACTTTCTTAACTTTTAAATGTATATTTTAAATTGACCAACATCATATGTGTACTACACAATTCAAACGGAATCAAAAAATTTGTTGTCTCTTGCCATTGACTACTGTACATATTTTTTCCAAAGTAAGGTCCCATGGTGGTCCACAGGAAGGGGGAGTGGGGGCTCTCTATTTTGTTACAGACATTCACAGTGGGGGCGACGTGGTTAGTGCTATCGCCTCACAGCAAGAAGGTTGTGGGTTCAAGCCCCGGTTGGCCCGGCCTTTCTGTGTGGAGTTTTCATGTTGTCCCTGTGTCTGCGTGGGTTCTCTCCAGGTGCTCCAGCTTCCTCCCACCATCCAAAGACATGCAGACTAGGTTAATTGGTGACCATGAATTGTCCTTAGGTGTGAGTGTGAGTGGTTGTTTGTCTATGTGTGGCCCTGTGATGGACTGGCGACCTGTCCAGGGTGTACCCCGCCTTTCGCCCGATGTCAGCTGGGATTGGCTCCAGTCCCCCGCGAACCTGTATGCAAGATAAGCGGTTGATGATGGCATGAGATTGAATCCTAATGGACATTGATCCCCTGACTTCTCTTTTGGCGCCACCAGCAGGTCAAAGTTTTTACTTATCCAGTGAATTGGCACAAAATACCTGCAAAACTAATGACATTCCCATCAGCCTTAGCTGTAGATAGTGCTATGATGAATTAAACTTCAGGAGAGAGACAATGGTGCGCCCCCATTTGTAAAACAAAAACAAATAAAATAAATATATGAACTACAACATAATTCCTCCTGTACCTAAATAAAGGCAAGGAAGAAAATACAAGTGCAGAATAATAAGACAGTGACTGAAGGAGAATTTCCGATTGAAGAAGCTGCTTTTAGGGGTTTTCTGTGTTATGATGACAAATGTGAAGAATATGATTCCTCTGGGTTTGGCTCTGCACTTTACTACTTACTGTACCATGTCTATAAAAAGTAGTGATCTCCCTTAATGGATTGTTGTTTTACAACACTGAACCACATGGGCTATGGGATTTTCTGGCACTGATTAACCGTGACTCAAAATAAGTTCCTCATTCAAAGTGAAAATAAATCTCTAAATTAATAATAATCAAGAACAGCTTAGTCTGCCTAGCTCAGCAGTTTTTTTGCGTCAGACTAGGAATAAAGCACTTTGATTGGCAGTTTTCTTGGTCATGCAGCATTCTTGATCTCAGTTAAGAATGGAAAAGTAATGACAGACACATGAGGTACAAATGTAAACAGAATGAGGCAGGACTGGTTTGTACCCGGTGTAAAACTTGTGTGCAGTCTCGGATCAAATTTCACTTCTTTTGTTTGGTCATGCAGGCATTAGGCAATATCACGGTATTAAGTATACCAGGGTATTTAAAAAATTCAGTACTGTCAAAAATGCAGATACACCTCCTTCTATTAAGCTGATATGGAGCTGCGGTATTGTGGTTAGTGTTGCTCCGCCCGGCATCAATGTCCACTGGAAGCGTCTCAGCAGCGGAGCGTGCAGCCTGCCCCACGTTATTGACTAATTTAATTTAATTTGTCCTTTCTGTGCTTCTGCTACCTTCTTCATAGCTCTCTGTGACACCTTCATATCTCACAAGGAGCATTTCAGGATCAGCGTTTTGCCTTGCCTGATTTTGCTGACATATTTTATTGCTGCACTACTGCCAAGTGTTCACACACAACACTATTATGCAAATAAACACAACCTGCAATTACTACACCAGTATGAACCCAAAGGAAACATTTGCTGTGATTTAATTGTAATAAACAGATCAAAGGGAATGTCAGATGAGAGCATCCGCATAACACAAGAATTACACGAGAGAGCAACAAGGGGAGGTTGAGTGTTAAATTCCTGAAAAACTTCATCAGAGGATGGCTGCACGTTGTGATCTGCTTTGTAAACAAAATGTCTGTCCCTCTAGTAAAGTAAAAGCAAAACTGCCATAAATACAGTAAACTGAATGTCTTTGCTACATATTTGGCTTTAAGATGAAGTGGCAACTGTTAAAGGTAGGCTACTAATAATAACAGGAAACTGCTTCTTTCTTCTTGTTAAGATAGATTAGATCGGAAGTTGAGCTTTGTCTATATTAGCCATGAACAGGAAATAGTACATTTCTCTTGTAAAAAGAAAAAGAAAAAGAAAAATAGCTTTTTATATACCGTGAAGCTAATAATTAGACTCATGATTCACTTTTTTTGTTCCCCAGTCTGACACAGTGTGTTCTGCCCCCCTGCTCCTGATCCAGAGATAAGAGGAGTTGATTTTCAACCTCTCTAGGTAACATTTAATCTGCATTGTATATCCAAAAAGTTGGTTCGGACTTCATAACTATGTGCTGAATTTAACCTGACGATTCCAGAGTGGCTGATCTGAAGACGTCATTAATGCCCTGATCATCAAACTGAACTTTCCTCTCATGGTGTCTTGGAAGGACTGTAGGCAACATGCTAACTGTGTCTGCCAAATCTTTTAATTTCTCTGGGCTCTGAAATTTAATTTAAGGAGCCAAACCCCTGGCCAAAATGACTGGGAGAAGGCTGTGGACAGTAAGAATGAACTAGATAACTTTGTAAAAAGCAACCAGTCTCTCTCAGAGGAGAGTTTATCTAACGTGGAGCTACCACATCTCAAAAATAGTGAACACAGATTAGAGTCCGTCAGATCATGACAACGCTGTCAAAACCTTATATGGATATCCAGAGATACGAGGGGGGGGATCTGGAAGGAAGTGGGTCATATTTTTTTGAATTCCACACAATGACATTTATAGCTGATTGATGTCATGTCTTGCAACATAAGTCAACCTTTGCAAAGCTTGTATTGTTCTGCATTTTGGTTACACTGTACCAGAGAGATATTGATTAACACCTGTGGTCATTTTTGAGCTTGCATTTTGAGGACTGTTCCTAAAGCTTCTATTGAGGTTTTTGAATTAATATTTTATGATCGTCGTCACCCTAAAAATATTAAATAAAATCATCAATTTGAATAAACTGATTCTGCAACCATAAGATTCAAAGTTGGCTGAGAGAGAGAGAGAGAGAGAGAGAGAGCAGCGGTGGTTGAGCCTGCTCGAGAGAGATTATTCATTCATTACGCTGTAAAGAATTATTTTGTCCACCTGTGCAGCTGCTGACACATGTTATAAAAACAACAATAGGTGATTGTATTATTTTTATACTTCTCTTGCACACTTGCATAAAGAAATGTGTTGAAAGACATGTTCCATAAAGTTGTTTTGGAGCATTGTTTAAGAAACACTGACTGAAGACCTGAAATTGTAATGAACCCTAAAAACACCACAGAGGCAGTTCATCTCTTCTTCAGAGTGGAGGGTTGATTCTGATTCTGATTCTGGTGGAATCTTTACTGTACATTGTAAAAATTTGTTGAGAAGAAAATGACGTAACATTGTCAATGGAAACCAAAATTACCAACCGATTGAAGGCTGGATTCAAAATAACACTGAAAATCAAAGTAAAAAAATGACTTTCATCACGGAAACTCATAATTTTATTCAGTTTTGTGCATGTCCCCCACATGCCTGTACGCACTCCCAACAGCTGGTTTCCTGGTAGGTCTCTTCCTGGACCTGGATCAGGGCATCAGGGCTGATATTTGTGTCAGTAGAATCTGAATTACAATAATTTAGATCTGAATTTGACTCAACTTTGATTCAACTTGAAAAATTGTTTTAAAAAACTGATTATAAAGAGTTGAATTTTTAGTGAAGCTTAAATTCAGTTTCAGTTGTAACTGAATTCAGTTTCATAATATTACATTCAGTTTCAAGTTTATTGGAAATCAGTTTCAAACTAATTCAAATTCAGTCAATTTAAAAACTACTAATCCTTCTGGGAGAATGCCCTGCGGACAGATGAGACTAAATTAGAGCTGTTTGGTAGACCGCATCTTTCTTCTGTTTTCAGAAAATGAAATAAGGCCTTCAAGGAAAAGAACATCTACACTTATACATTGTGGAAGTTCATTGATATTTTAAGTTTGCTTTAGTAACTGGGTGTTTTAACTGTGTGCATGGCATTATGAAATCTGAAGAATACCAAATAATTCTGGCGTGCAATGTAGGGCCCAGTGTCAGAAAGCTGGCTCTCCATCCGAGGTCATGGGTCTTACAGGACAGGACAATGACCCATAACATACTTCAAAAACCACCGCAAAAGAACATTTAAGACAAAGCACTGTAGAGTTCTGATGTACACAGTAATGAGTCCACATCTAAATCCCACAGAGCACCTGTGGAGACATATCAAAACAGCAGTTGGGAGACGGAACGCTACAAATCTCAAAGACCTGGAGCAGTTGGCAAAAAGGAGAATGGTCCAAAATTCCAGTACTGAGGTGCAAGAAACTCGTTGATGGTTACAGGAGGCAATTGATTTCAGTTATTTATTCCAAAAAGTGTACTACCAAATATTGAGTTGAGGGTGCCAATACTTTTGTCCAGTCTATTTTTTGGAGTTCTGTGTGGAAAGTATCAGTATCTCAGCTGTTTTTGTGTTGTTCCAGTGCAAACAAAATAAACAAACACGAGAATAGAGAGCCCCCCTTCCGGTGGACTACCATGGGACCTTAATTCGGAAAAAATATTTACAGTAGTCAATGGCAAGAGACAACTAAAAAGTCAAGAAAGTCACAGTTTGATGTAAGACTGTTGAAGTATAAGTCTGTGAAAATACATAATTACAAAAACCACAAAGCCAAAAGTCGTGCATGTAACATAACTCTTTCTCTCATTGACTAAAGCTAATGTTAAAGAACTTATATGAGAGGATGATGTGATAAAAGGACTGAGAGTTATTGGATGAAACACATCAGGTGAGATACATTTCCGCGTGGAACATAGCGAAGTTATCTAGTTAGCAGCAACCAAGCAAAGAACCTTGACTGACAACATTATCTTTTAAATTGACCATCATCATATGTTTGTTGGCCTGAAGCAGAAGCGAGTGACTTATTAAGCTCTCTATAGCAAAGCATTTGTAATTGCAACAATTTTCTGGGAGAAGTAGTCCATTATGTGGCAGACATGCAGTAAGGTGAACAGATTTCTAAAATGAAAACCAGGGATATTTTTGGTTTGGTGGTCAGTATGCTATTAAAAAATATGTTATATATGAAATAAAAAAGGGGGCGTTTTCGTCGTCTGTCAAATATAACTCATCTAAATGAAATCAAGTCATTTTGAGGCAGAAACTACCTTTCAGTCAACAAGTAGACGCTGCAGTCACTTTCTGGCAAGTACAAAACTGGATTTCATGTGTTGTTTTGCCCACTTAAGGTAAACAGTACTAGGTAATTATAGTAGTAATATAGTAGTAGTAGTATAGTAGTATAGTAGTAATTATAATCTGTGAAATATAACCCTCATGAATAGAATCAAGTCATTTATGGCAGAAATAACCTTTCGGTTAACAAGTAGAAGCTGCAATCACTTTCTGGCAAGAATACTGCATTTTATATGTTGTTTTGGGCATTTAAAGGCAATTTAAGCGGTGAAAAGTACTAGCTGAGTTATCTATCAAATATAACTTCTGAATAAAATCAAGTTATTTTGAGGCAGCATCCACTGTTCATTCAGTAAGTAGAGACTGCAATCACTTTCTGGCAAGTGGAATAAGCTACTGTATTACATGAGTTGTATTGGCCATTTAAAGGTATTTTATAATGTAGTAATGAGGATAATTGCAAAAGAGATCATTTCCTTATTTTACATATAACTCAGCATTAAGTCATACAGGCTTCACCCCGTTTTCCAAATATAAACAAGGATATTACCAAACAAACACTCTATCTACAACTACTCAGCCTATATTATTGGTTATAATCACGTATATGTCATGCCTGGTTACGATATAAACTGCAAACACTTATTTGGCTACAATTGCGGTTATTCATTAAAAGAAACGTTAAAGTATCACAAAGACAGCCTAATGATAGAGATACCTAGATTTTGCTACACAGGCAATACTGCCATCCTTAGGTAGGCAATAGGCTACTGTCACTTAACAATTGACTAAAAGTAAAGACATTTAAATGTCAAATTAAATAGGCCTACAGTCCATCCAAGCACATGAATCCTGGATCTATCTATCTATCTATCTATCTATCTATCTATCTATCTATCTATCTATCTATCTATCTATCTATCTATCTATCTATATCTATCTATCTATCTATCTATCTATCTATCTATCTATCTATCTATCTATCTATCTATCTATCTATCTATCTATCTATCCAAAATGGGCATTCACATTGTGTGTTGCAGTACTCACATAGGGATAGACATCAAATTAGCCTACGTAAAATAGCTTGGTGTTGGGTGTCCCTCACTGTAAACCGTCTGACTCTCCTTACTTGCTTACACTTACAGTTTGCTTTAAGACAAAAGGTCTACTTCCGTGAAGAAAGTGATACCAGCGGCTCTACCAAAGGTTGTTAATGCATCAAGATGAGCCACTGTAGGTGAACGTTTAGTTTTTTGTTTTTTTTTGGAAAGATGAAATCAAGCACAAGGGAGACGTCCCGCTCGGCTGCGCTCTCAGGCCGCACCAAGGTGTCAGGTCGTGTCGACAACAAAGCCCTCCCCTTCATGACTCAGGGGACACCTCTCTTCCTCATATCTTATTCTACCTGAGGTGTCAGACGCACCGGTTGCCAGGTGTGAGAAGGTCGTCTACAGTAATGTCATGTCATGACTGAAGAAGGCTACTCTTTTCCTCTGTCGTTGGTCAACATCAGTTAAATGTAGTTCATTTACAAAAGAGCGAAGGTCGACACACCCGTCTCAAATTGGTGAGTGAACACCAGAGCAATTTTAACCTTTATTTGTTTCATTTAAACCTACTTTTTAAAAGAAATGTCCTTGCAGCTGTTGCCATAAATGCGTTTCAAACTAGAAATGTTTAGCCGTTGTCTTTTTCTTTGAGTTTCGTTTTGTTGTGTCTGTGTATGTGTGCGCCCGCAGGTAGGTATCCAGAAAGAAGACAACATCAACACCTTAGTTAGTTGTGCATTGTAATGCAATACAGTGTAGTAATATGCATTAAGCAGACTAAGCAGAGTGAGTAACGGTATAATGTATTGCAACCTAAGTTTGTACTGCAATTTCATGAAAAAAGGGGAGAATCTTTCTATTATTATTATTTATTACACAACAACAGAAAAAATACTAATAGAAATACCTTAAAAGATAGGCTAATTGAAGTCAGTATTTTTTTGTTGTTAAATGACTTAAATTGTTAAAAATGGTAGTTTAAATAAAAGGTGACTATGGTGTTGTTATACATTTTCAGGTTTGTTTTGTAGGTTTACTCACACAAGCTATATTGCAGTAACATTTGAAATGCTTGGGTGGATCAATACTTTAATAGTGCAGAATCTGTTCAGCATGTATCTTGCTTAAAATTCAGATTTTTTTTGTTTGGGTGCAAATCAGCATAATGTATGATGTAATTTTCACCAAGAGATTGTGTTGTAGTGACTGACATTAAGCTACATAAACAGTGCTACTTTTTGTTTCTGATGTAGCACCAAATTAAAGAAAATATTTTTTTAACAAGTAATTTAGTTTGTTAAAAGAATGGCTGTAAGTTGTTGATTTCTGTAAGAATAAAAAAGTAATCTGCAGATAAATTGTTAAATAATATTACACATAAAATGGTATTACCCCACAGACACTGCTTAGTCTGAGTGTAAAGCTGAATATTTAGCATAAGGTATTATTTTATTTAGAATATAGAGAAATAAGCGTCCAGATCCCGCCTTGCTCAAGCATTCCTGTTAAAACTTGTCAGCGGTGTCGCAGGATGAAACACAGCTTGTTGTCCCTGTGGTTAGTTTAAGAAACAAGAAGGGGGGAAAATCTGTGAATAGGTGTAACCCCTTTGTGGCAACCTGTAAATTACATGCTTAAAGCTATTGGAGGATGCTTTCCCACACCTCTTCAGGTGACTAATTGCATGAAGGATTTCACCATTGAGCAGGGAGGCAGATATCCTAAAGTTGTTGGGGTTTTCAACCAGGCAGCATATGTCTGCCGAGCGCTCACTCTGTCAATCAGTCAACATCCAGTTCAAAAAACTGCAGAAAAGGACTCTGAGGCAAATAAGCAGGCATGTTATTAGTTTGTTGTCGCTCTGGCTGGTGTTACAGAAGTCTGTGCACTGTGTGTATGAACTTTAAAGTCAGTGGATCTGAATGAAGATAAACTCCCAGGAATAAGGAAGTACATAAAGATTCAGTCCATGTTGGGGTTTTTCCGAGAGCAACAAGTTTTGATGAGTTAAACAAACAAAACGCGATGAAGTATTTATCCCCAGCAATCAATCATTTATGACTGAATTAAATTCCTGAACTGTAGGCTATATTAATTTTTGTTTTAAAGATTTGAGCACAGTATGACCAGTATATGATAATCCTTTTCTGGCTAATCAATCCAGTTCCACTTTGAAACCAGTTGCTCCTCACCTTTGATCCAACTTTGTTAACTTATAACCCTCAAATGTTTTTTTGGTGTTTTTTTTTGCGATGTTGCAGATGAAAGGGTCATATGTTGCTCTCAGTCAAACCCTAATTTCCATGTTAATTCTCACATAGGCTCACACTTTTCCGCAGCATGTGATGCCCGTAGATGTCTTGTAGGCTATAAGTCAGCAGTCCAGGCACAAACAATTATTGGTTTGTGCTTGTTGTTTTCCCTTCATATCTTTTTGTTTAAGGTAAAAACAAGACATGCAGCCAAGCCACGGGTTAACGGCATCTCATTTACCGCATGGTGGTGACGTCATTTTGTGTTTCAGGGTACACAGCGTGACGCTTTGTGCCAGGATGAGGAGAGATGTTGGGTTTATTCTGCTCTTGTTGCTGTCTGCAGCTGTAAAGTGCAACAGTAAGTTGAAAGGCTTATATGAAATTGTCTTGGGCCAAAAACAACATAATGTTTAAAGGGCTGGTTCACTCAAAATACAAAAATAAAAACATGTGTTGGCAGGCATGTCTCCACCAGGGAAACCAGTCCTGCTCGGCTGCAGGTCCCCTGAGAAGGAGACGTTCACCTGCTGGTGGGAGCCAGGCTCCGATGGAGGGCTGCCGACCAAACACCGCCTCTTTTATGAGAGAGAAAGGTCAGTCAGGTTTAGATTTATTTAATTTTCTTTTTTTTGTTGCATTTTGCCTTTTTTCAAAAGGTCACAGTGGAGATATAGACAGGATGTAGTGAGGGAGAGAGAGTGGATGACAGGTCCCCAGCTAGAATCGAACCAGTGTTTCAGTCACTATGCGTCTTAGTCACAAGGCCACCGGATGCCCCAAGTTTCTAATAAATTTATTACCCACACTGAGAGCAAGTGTGGTATAAACAGCTGGCAGCAGGATTGCCATTAAGTTATTGTAACATAATTTTCTAACTGACACAAAAAATTACAGTTTTGTAGTGTTAATGAAAAATACAGTATGAACTGCTTTTAATTACTTTCACAGACCTTAACTGACTTTTTAAAAATACATTATGTAGCTGTTTTCTTTTACAGTTTAATTGGTTTTAATGCACTATTCATACTTTTTTATATACATTTTAATAAACCTATTTTTTAAACCTAAATTAATCCTGGCTTAGCAGCTTATACACATAGAAAGAGTCACACTACATACAAAAAAGAAAAGAGTGATTGTTGTGATATTGTAATCACAATATGAGAGGGAAAAACCCTTCTTATTGCACTTTACTTTTTATTTTAACATGGTTTTGGAAACTGCACATGCTACATCCTATATCATGTAACATGTGCATATACTGAAGTTATTGCCCAGCCTGAAGGCATATATCACTGACACGAATCTAAAGTAAAAAAAAACTAAAAATTAAAAATGTCAATATAATGCTGTCTGTCAAAAACAGTTAAAATTTAAATAAAAATTCAGTGAACACCACCAGACATGGTGCATTATGCCCAAATATGAACTGTATGTTCAGGCTCGAGGCACATGGTTAGGTGCCAAAGTCCAGGGAGTGAGTTAGTGAATTACTTATGCCCCACTCGAAGACCTCTGACTGCATGTGAGTGAGAGATAAGTTCCAAAATAATTTCATTGCAACTTCTCTTCTCACAAAGAAAGATTATTCCCAAGCCCTGAACTCAACTTAAGACTGTTGTGTGTGTAGTTTCAGAAAAAGAACACAAATAACACAAAGAGAATGACTGAAAGAATACAAGGTGTGAGAATAAGAGATGTCGTGAGCAAAATAATGATTGACAGAATAAAAAACAATATAAGAGTGACAGAATGAAAGAGGGAGTCAGACTTTCTCTTCCATAAAAGAGAGAGGAAGGGAGAAGGAGAGTGAGATTAGTGAGAGAGATAGAATTAGAGGAGTGAGACAGGCTGGTACATACAATGTGAGTATGTGAGTAATGGGAGTGAGTAATACCACCACCATCTTAACTGAACAGGCAAGTACTAACTATGATCAGTAGGGCAGCGGTAAAATAGTCTGGTACGTTTGTAATGTCAGAGAAACAGGTAAAAAAAAAGCAAAAATACAATTGAACAGTCAATAGTTCAACTAATACACCCACAGCTTCTGCTCTGCGGCCTTTACTCTGCGGCCTTTACATCATCATGTCATCAAGCAGACTCAAGCCAATGTAATTAATACAAGTTTGAGAAAAGCAACCACACTTTACACAAGTTACAGCAAGGCAAATCTTCTCTACCACTTCATTTCTCATCCAAAGGTCATCTTGAAAATAACCTTGGCTTAAAATTTGAATCTGCACCAAATTTCCCAAGCGCTGGGAAACGCTGCACCCAAGCGCTCACTCGACTCTTAATGTTACATAAATTGTTGAAGTGACTTCCATAGACTGTAAATTGCTTACACCGACAAGGCTATCATTATGCTTCATGAATTCACTGGCAAAATACACGTTTACTTAGATATGTAGAAATTTAAAATGAGCTCCTTGTGTTGTCTGACTAATAGGCAATCGTATATGAAATTGCAGCCAGCTGCTGAATCCTTCCTCGATCGTGTTCAGTAATGCAAGCAAGCTGATAGTGAAACATCACTGAGAGACTTTGCACGAATTTATGAATGAAATAAAACTGATACCAAATAATTAGTAAGATGGAGTTATATAAGAAATGAATGGATCCAGCTTCACATGTGCAATTCAAGTGAAATTGCTCTTCCAAAAATGCAAAGAATACTGGATAACACAGCTACTTAAGATACTTTGGACGGTTAATTAGCAGTAAATATATACATAGTTCATACAATAAAGCACTGTATTTAAAGAATATCAGGTTAATGCTGTTGAAATCTTACTGTAAATTTACTGCAATCATTTACCGTGTAAAGCTGTTGTTGTTGAGCTGTCAGTGTAGCATTCTAGACAGGCGAGTGGAAAACTACCAGCCCCTTTGTTCACACACTTGTGTTCAGTCGGCTGAGCACAAATCTTTGTTGCTGTGCAAGTAAACCTGCAGACTTCAAACGCTTCACCTGTTTGACCCTCACTTGCCCTGGCCCGCGGGCGAAATGCTAATAGTTTCAAGTTAATTTATTAAAGTTTGACGAAGCAGGGTACAGCGGCATTGAAACAACGTTTCTAATTAAACAGTGAATCCTGAAATGTGTCAAACATCAGCAGTACTTAGCATCATAAGCAAAAGCATGAAAATTAGACCATACAGGAAGGCTCATGTCTTTTGGTTCTTCTACACGTGGGCACAAACAAACAAATTCCCTGAGCCAATGAAGCGAGTAAGTGGATGGTGAGGCTGCAGGCAGGAAGCTGTGCAGGGGGGATGACCTTGAGTATGTTGGTGAGGGTGCACAGGGTGGCCTCATCACGCCTTTCATTCAGGGATGGAAGAGAAGAAGACAGAATGCCGATGATCCTGCAGCACCGTTCTGTACCCTCTCCAGCGCCTCGGACAGGCCTTTTGTCAGCCCACCCCAAAATGGTCTGGCATACTCAAGGATAGGACAAATGAAGGTCAAGTATATTTGTTTTAGAACGTCACATGGGAGACCAGCTCTTTTGGCAACACTGAGGTAATGGATCCTTGGCTGAGCGTATATACCTGATGTGGGTATCCCATGACACATCAGATATTTGAACTTCGAGCAGTTTAAAGGTGGAGACTGTTTGGTCCAGAAACTGTTGGAGTAGAGGGGATGTTGTCCTCCCCCCTGGCACTGATTACAACTTCCATGGTATTAGCTCCATTCATTGCTGGTGAAAACTCCTTTCCCCGTTAGGGATGAAACGGTAACTGGTTAAATGTTAAACCATGGTAAAATTCCAGACGGTTAGTATTATTATGGTAAAAATCACAGTAAATACTGCCCAGCATCAACCAAAATTAGCAAGTCTTCCAGACGCAGCATGCAACATGGGTTTGTTTTGGGTCAGTGGAAACATGACGGAAGGCAGGGTCAGCACTCTGGACATTTTTCAGCCTAGTTCTCAGAGGACTAAGTCTGACGTGTGGTCGTAATTTTTTGTTTTTTATAACCAGTGCTGTGCTGAGGGAAACTTGATCGAAGCAAATCGTTTTATAGTAATGAAAGGTAAGTTAACTTTTAGCTTAATGCTTGATATGGGGACTTTGGAATGGGGGAAAATGTCATGGTTAGTCTGTGTAACTTGCTAACAGCTTGTAAACTGAAGCTCTCAGTGTTACCTACTCTTGTAAAAACTCTACACGTTGTGTATGCGCTGTGTGTCTATTCGCCCGCTGGACATGATAACACGTTACATAGTTTAGTCACCCCCATAGACCATAGTATTTTGTTCATTTTAAATCGGCAGTTGTCGAATTGTTTGCAAGTGTTCCAACAGGAGAAACACTATAGACTCCTATGAAAGACTCCAATATGAAAATTTTGTACCATGTCATCTCTAGCCCATTCAACCACAGAATCCAAGGAACCCTGTGTCAAGCCAGGTAGAGACCGCATCAGGAGCTCCATGATTGTGAAGTAATCTACAGCCTGGAATGTCAGCATTAAGCCAAGTCAGCCAGTTACAGTGTAACTCATCGCATCAACACACTTCAGACAGGAGAAATGCAGGCAGGGATACCTTTGCTTTGTTTTGAATTGTACTTATATGGACTGGGTTTATGGGACAAGACCAACCCGCAGACGTAAACAGTCTTTCCCGAGTCAACTGTTGTTCAGTGTGAGCTGTGGTGCCACAGAAAGTTGAATTGCCAACAATTGTGCGTATCGGGCGAACAACATTTTCCAAGCTTTCTTAACCATCTGGTGAGATTTGAGTTGTAGTATTCCACTGAGCTGAAGTGCTGACTTAACGTCCGTGGCCAGGTGCATCGCAAAATTCCTCAGGCTTCTTAAGAAGTTTGTGATTGCTTATATATTCAATTCAATTCAATTTTATTTATATAGCGCCAAATCACAACAACAGTTATCTTACAGTGCTTTTCATAAAGAGCAGGTCTAGACCATACTCTGAAGTTATTTACAGAAGCCCAACAATTCCCACCAAGAGCAA
>JAPMOB010233782.1:0-19562 GCA_029875015.1 Lepomis gibbosus
TGAAGATGCTTATCACAACTTTCCATTAATGGTTTTATTTTTTTTGTTACAAAAATGGTAGGCAGTTCTTTCTTAAAACAACATATATAACTAACTATAACACTAGGAAGTACAATACAGTCAAGTGCAAGTTTCATGTGTGGGCCATATTCCATTCTAATTTTAGAATTTACTGCGGGCCAATTCAAAACAGACAACGGACCGCAGTTGGCCCGCGGGCCGTAGTTTGGACACCCCTGCTCTATAAGTATCAATGACACTTGGGAGTCAGAGCGACCAAAGTCAAATACAGCTCCTCCGGCTCAGTGATACAATGGTCAAGGTGGACCACATTACAATTGATTAAAGTTCTACGCTGCCAAGGTTTGATCATTTTTATGAAAAACTAAGAAAATTGGGGAGACCTTTAGCTGAGTAACTGTTCCTCCGAGGAATGTCTGCATACTAGAGGAAAGGAGGGCTTTGTTAGAGAGGGAACGCTTTCGTCCCTCCATCCTGAGGGTCAACTTTTAAGTATTGACAGATGAGCCCAGGCTCCACTCTGTCCCCAGTCACTGCGTTCCCTGATATTAATGGCCTCTGATGCTCAGATAGACAGAAGCATGTCCAGGGATAAATCATTCAGAGGTCATTGGTGAAGCTGCCACTCATGCTCTCAAACGTCTGCCTGTCTGGTTCTTCTCTTCTTCTTCTTCTATTCCCTGCCTCATTCTCTCGCTGTCTGCGCATTCTTCTCCTTTTCTTTCATTCTCTCTATATTGCCTTCTCTCTCTGTCTTTTCCAGTCTCTGTCTCTCTCCAAGCCTTTGTTCGTTTGGTCACTCCTCACCAACACTGCCCACTATGCATGGCGTAAGCTACTAAGTCGGACCTCAGCAGGCTTTAATGTCAGATGTAATGGAAACATTTCATTTTATTAAACTCACTCTCCACTCTGTCCACTGAGAAAACTGTTGTTGTTTTAATATATAATGATTAATTATTAACAAACAACATTATGCTTGTTGAAGGCTGACACATTGATGAGTACAAGCACACGAATTCCCCACGACAAACTCGTCTTATAAAATAGAATTCCAATAATTACAGCTGTCATCGCATATTCCTTTTCTCTTTATTTTCTCCTGGCTGTTGTAGGTTTAAGTGGCTGTTCCGCGGAACAAGACAAGCAGTGCTCCATAATGAAGTGTTTAATATTTGATGCCATTGGATTTCACAGCTAATAAAAGCTGCGTGTGTGCCTCCATTAGCCCTCTGTCCAGGCTTGAGAATAGTGCTGCATGGCTGCACAATGTAAATCACAATCTGTCCACTGCCAGCTAATGGGGCAACCCAAAAATCTGTCATGATAAAAAGTGACAATACATACACTATGCTAGAGTTTTACAATCACAGCTTATAAATTATTCACGCCAGTACTTTATGCTGTTTTGGTGCATGGCTGTTTGTGCCAGGGGACATAGAGATATTTTGTTGGAGGAGAGCCTCTGCGGAGTGTTATCTCTTAAAGAATGTGTGAGAGGTGTGAGACCATTGCGAGAGAGCGGGGAAAGAAACGAAAGCAAGACAGAGGGAACAACGAGAGAAAAGAGAAAAAACTTCAAGATCACAGGACTTGATCTCTTGCAGCATTGATGTTGCCAACATTCAGCTGCCAATGCAACAGCTTAAGAAAAGAAATGCAACAAAGCCGAGGCATACCTTTATTTATAATTGAATTCAACTGGATGCATTTTGACCACATATGTATGCGTTTTGTAATGTAGTTCTGTATTTATAAGAGTATTAACAGAAACTCTTTCTTGTACATGTCTTTCCTCCACCTCGATGTATTCTTTGGAAATCAGGTAAGAATAAAAGGATTTATTTGTTTAAAATCAATAACCTCATCTGCCATTCTCCTTGGCTATCCATTTCTTCTTCTTTTCCCCACTCTTTCTGTCTCCTGAGGGCATCTCAGTAAGCTCCCTAGAGGAAATGGCAAAAGTAAGTTAGCGCCAGCAAATGTCAATGCTAACAGCAGTGTAAAGCCATGAAATTCATTGATTCTGGACTGAAGAGAGAACTGGTTGAGAAAAATCGTAGCTTAGGTGGTTAGATACATGATGGGCTGAGACGAGCAGATGGCAAAGCATTGTGGCTTTTTTGAATGGACCCAGATTGCATGTGCATTGTTACCGGCAATGAGGTATTGGTATAGTTTGGGAAAAATGCACACTACCAGTATGTAAGCTAAGCAGTAATTAATAGCTGCATGCATACTGAAAATCCCATTTGTGTCTTTATATTCCCTGTTATGATAATATTGTTAAAAGTAACTCCTTGTGTTCCCAATTGTGTGTTGCCCTCTGTGTACATTCTCTCGGTCTGTTTGTGCATTTATGTGCATTTGTGTGTGTATCACAGCAAACAACAGAGGAGCTTCTCATGAAATGGCAGCAGCAGCAACACTGTTATGATATAAAAGGTCTTTTATCAGTAGGAGCCATAGAGCCATACTTTGCCTCAGCTTGCATTTACTTTTTGGTATTCACCCATCGCATTCCCATTGCATTTATCTAGATCTCCAACTATCCACTGCACTGCCAGAAGATCTAAGCACCTGTTTCATAAGAGTCGTAGAGCAATTCACACACCCACTGCTTTACATGGTTGTAGCTGTGGCGGTATGACAACTATTTTTTAGGATTCTTTATTTAGGATACTGAAATATCAGGCTGTTGTATTCTGATAAAAGCAAAATGCTTTAAATACATTGCGTGACAATCCTATCATCAAAAAACCCCGATAGTTAAGCTCAGTGTGTTTTTCATTAACAACAAGTGGTGATTGCACGTATCTGAATACACATAAAGCAGGTACATAAGCTTTTAAATGAAGATTCAGTCCTAGAACCAAACACATGCACAGAAAATTGTGGCAGAAAGCTTGTACTATGAGGCATACTGATGCACCATCTCCATTTTTAAAGCAATCACAAATCTCAGTTTGGTAATGAAATGCCAGCTGTAAAAGCATCAAGATGCATATTAGTGCAGGTGGAAGTTAAATGCTTATGTCTATCCACAAACAGACTAAAGTGAGAAGATCCCACAGATAACATCACAGCCTCGTGAGCACAAGTTGCAGTTGAGGCAATGCTGATCAGATATGCAGAGGGTTTAATTTGAAGATTCTAGCTTTAAAGACTAATATTCCCTGCTAAGGAAGTGGTGCTCCCTCTCCAATTATATTTAGATTACAGAGTTGGAACTAGCTGGTGTTAGAGCTATTATTTAGGGAGGAGTAAAGGTTAGAAAGACTCCCCAGAGTAACCACATTCAGCATAGTCATTAGCTAGGAGAACTCGGGGCATTACAATGTATGTTTTATTTTCATTTTCCTGCTCTCTCTTTTACATTCTCTCAATCTTTTGCATGAGGCAACGCAGCACTGTATGGTCACTGTGGAAATCCCTGTTTAGGAGTCAGTAATTAAGAGCAATTTAAACATTTTGGTGCAGAAACTCAATTATGGCCACCACTCCTATTTATTGCATGAATGATTGACACATTATAAAGCCAAAAAATATATAGTTGGCATGCTTTGACTTGGCATGTGTTACAACATGGAAGATGGCGGTCATTGTGACACGTCATGCCAACACACAAACTTCTAATTTCTACAAATTTCTAACCAAAATAAAGCACTACAACTTAACGAACTTGTGTGTAAGAGTGGCAGGGGAAAAAAGAAGAATGTAAAAAATGAGGCAAAAAATTTCTGCTAAACAATCAGCACTCTGCTCAAACAATCAACTTCAAGAAAACCATCAATCTGGTAAAAATATGGAAGGCATGTCGCCAATAGCTCAAATATTGACAGATTTCAAAATTCTGAATTGAAACTTCAGGTAAACACTGGAATGCTCAAGAAGCTACAACAGAAAACAAAGGCTGCTTCATGCTGCCTGGGCAAAGAAAGACATTTAGGTCAAGGATTTATTTTGATGAAGATTTCACACCCCAAGTGTTTTGGTGCAAAATATTAAGATGTAAGTACACAGCTTCTTGAAAGAAAGATCAAGAAGATACATTCTTTTCCCTGCCGGACTGAAAATATTTGGGAAGGATTTGAAAAATAAGATAGCAGATGGACTTCGGAACATACATGGACATGGAGTTAGGAATCAACATGGGGATTTCAGCAAAGGAACCAGACTTGGAATCAACACGGCAGACAGCTGAAAAAATAAATAATGAAATGTGTTCATTTTGAAAACTTGGATATTTGCTATTAATTGACCTCTGGTATATTACTATTTTAAAGTACAATGGGAAGGCTCCGCTCATATTTGTTTATTTGCTTGTTTGTTTATTAAAACTACTTAGTATGGAATATAAAGGGCTATCCTTGAGAGTTTAATAGCAGTGTTCTTCATTTGAGTTGCACCCCTTACTCTGTGGAAGGAAAATGAGGTAGAGGAAAATGAAAACATTTTGTGCTCTTAAGTAGTTCCCCCCTCTTTTTCCTACACTGAGACTGTGGTTTTCTGCTGTCATATTCCATATGGGACCTTTCCTTGAATCACCAATGTCTGTCTCCAAGAGAGATAACTGGCAGTCTCAAGGGTTTGGCCCAGGCCAACACTCAAAGTAAACAATGACAAGGCGTAACATCAGCTGTCTTGCCAAGCTGTCACAAGTGAGGAAGACCACTGTCATAGAACTGTGGCTCAGTGAGAGTAACTTAGGATCTTCTGTCAGATAAATTGAGTATTAGCATTACATATTATGATCATGTGACTTTACAGAAGACATGAAGGTTTGTCATTACGAACTACATCACGCATCCATCTGCTAGTGGTGGAAACTATTACAGATGTCCTGAGCCTATAACAAAATCCATGAAAACACAAATCCAGCATATTTCTCACCAGTGTCATGACACAAGGACAACAGAGGGGGCTATAGGAGATGGCCAAGCGACTCTCACACAAACTGTAGAGTGAGTGGATGTTTACAGTATAACTTTCGCTAGAGCTGACAAAGTGACATATAGTCCTGTGATAGAAAGTTCTGCTGGTCAAACCTCAATCCCACAAGCCTTTGCAAAAAACATCATTTCAAGGAATCTGAGCTTCCCAGCAAAATCAATACTGTTCACAAGTTTGTCAGCCCTAGAAAGTTCTTATAAAGAAAAGTGTCATACTGTTTGTATCATATCAGTGTCTCTTATAGTATCTTTAGAAGAAAGATACATTTTGTCCCAAACCGACATGACCATCAGGGATCCACAGCTCGGTCCAAACACATTACACACTCACTCATACTCAGCCATACAAGGTTATTGTTGCCTCAGACATCAGCAGCTTCATCATCAGGCCCAGACATATTTTACATCAACTGATGGTTTCAGACTGATGAATGAGATATGTCATCAATGGTAAACAGCATGATTTATGGAGGTGATTTCACGCTCTGCTTTCACTCACACCTTTTCTAACTGCCCTTTATTCTGCTCTAATATTTCTATAGATTGGAGATGCATAAAATGCTGCGCATGTAAAGATTTTTAGCAGCTGTATCTACATTTGGAAAGGTGACAAATCTTCTCTCCTTGGCACTTAAGTTTAATATTTAATACCAGTGCTTGGCTCCTGCATAACAAAACAGGTAAGCGGGCAATATAATATGTTAATGTGGAAATAGTTTTTCAGCAAAACAGCTCCCTGGGTAACAATGACTAGAGAGAGACAGAGTAAGGGAAAATAAAAGGAAATAAATAAGGGAGGTCGCTCTACATTCCAGAATAAGCATCAACATTTTAATTTCTCTGTTTCTGCAAGTATTTTCAACAAACATTTTCATGAGTTTCAAGTAGTCTGTGCTCAGAAGGTGTCCTGAAAATAAGAGCAGAAGGAATCCGTGGTATCTAATCTGTTGTTATGAGAGTCAGAAATAAGATTTGTGTGAAAGATCCCAGGATAGCTTCTCCCAAATAATGACTTATATCAATGTATGTTTGAAGGGAAAGCAGGGGTGAAAGTGGAAATGTGCGATAAGTGGAGAAATATTAAGAGCTGCTATCTTTGGTTGTGAACAATTTCACAGTTTCAGTTATTTATTAGAGGAACTCACCCTGCATTGGATTCAGGGCTTTCCTGTGGTGCGCAAAACATACAAGTCTTCAAACAAGCATGTGCGCTACCATATGTGTAGTATGTGTGATTAAGTGTTTGTGTTATACTTGTGTTTGTAGCCTCTGAAACAACAGTGTGATTATCTTCTTGGCATTATTTATCTGTGGCTTCCAGGGGGATGATCACTAATGCCCTTCAGCGGTACATTTGTCGCTGACACATCACTCTATGTACATTATAGAATATAATATAAATAAATTACAACTCACACTCAATTACACACAAGGGACAAGAACAGGAAAGAGGTAAGAAAATGGGTATGAAGGAAGGAAGGAAGGAAGAAAGGAAGGGTGAGATAGCTAATGCGTTCTAATGAAAGTATAAATCAGTATTTGCTTGGAGGGATGAGTAGGACCTAATAGTAATTAAGGAATTGTCAAGTTCTGTCTAACTATCGAACTCAGATTAGGTGATAATGAGAAAATCAGTGAGAGTGGAGGAAAACCTGAGATTCTAAAAAATAATACAAGTGTGCCAGATTGTCAGCTTCAGTATTGCCACGTACGCTGTTTGGAAGTGGAGTACATGTCCACCAGCAATGTTAAGAGTGCGTAACAAAACATTTTATTTTTGTTTATGTAAGGTATATAGTCATGAGTTGTACCTCTGTGTTTGTGTTCACTCAAACAAAGTTATGCTTCACCGGATGTTTTCAACTCACTGGGCTGTTCCTAAATACCAAAGGCATTTTGGGCACAGCCACAGTCGTCATTTTGAATGCATTAGGTTTAATTAAGATCTGGTGTTAGACTTTTTACAGAAGATAAAGTGCAGGGTTTCTTGTAATGAGCTTTAAATATTGGTACGAAACCAACACATTCTCACTCCCGACTCATCACATATTGAAACTTTGTCAAGGCCCTTTGGCATCGCTAATTATTAATACCATGGGTACCCCTTTTGTGTCATTTTTAGACATTTAGGGCTCCATGGTGAAGTTAGCAATGTTTACCAACAACAAATATGCAAGGTTTGGTTACACTTTCAAAATACAGCGCTGGCGCTTCAAAACATTGCCATTTTGAAACGGCAAGTTATTTAAGTTTTGAGACGTTGCAGTTTGGTTAGGTTTAGCCACGAAGTACTTGGTTAGGGTTGGGCAACAACACTATTTAGTCAAGGTTAGTGAAGGATCATGATTTGGCTTAAAATTATTTAGTCAGTTAACATGTACATTAACTAACTTCACTTGCGTATCTTACACAATTTACGTAACAAATAAAAATATTAAATGTTGACTTTTTGTTTCACAGACACAGACATTGTTCTCCTGAACTGATGCTACAGGGCTTCCACCACCACCACCACCACACAGGGATCCCCAGTGCATTACAAACTGATACTGACGGGTCTTGACCATGCGTCCATATGTGACGAGTCCGGGAGTGAGAACAAGTTGACCAAATATATTTTGAACTGTCGTCACGGTCTTCTTTTCACAAGAAGTAAGGATATATGGGAGGCAATGACTGTTAATTGATCTGCTTATCTTACTATTACTTACTGAATTGCTAAAGTGAGTTTGAAACCACAAGTTAGAAGGATGCAGAATTTTCCCCATATTTGTGGTTGTCCTTCAACAAAATCACTGCAGTAAACTGATTTAAAAAATTCAATAGATAATGAGCTGATTCACTCACATTGTTCGGGATTAGAGTCGCTGTAATGTACATGTCATGTGCATGGGGTTGTGTGCAGGAGCTTGTGTTGGGACTCTCTCCTTGTCTAAATGGTTGAAAGAAAGCACAGCAGCTCAAAATATAATTAGTCAGAAAAGCCAAGACAGCAGTTGTGAATAATTTAAGATGGCAGTTTATGCAAATGGTCCAAATCTGGGACATGGTGCAGAAGGTGTTAGCATTTTACTGCTGACAGGATGAAACAGAGCTGAGTAGTATATGAGGTGTTCAGTCCGTACACGGCTAGAAGCCTGGCTGCGTCACTCCATTAGTTTCACATTTGTTTGGGAAGGAAAATGTATCTTTTCAGAAGGATGTGGCTGCTGTGTGCATGGTGTTACTGCCTAGTGTTAGTGATGCATTTAAAAGAAAACACTTACTCAGGAACTCCTGGATGGCTTGTTATCATCCCTGGCTTTTATGACGGATTATGACACATTTAAATCTGTCACAAATGTTTAGTTTATTTTGTAGTTTAGCTTTGATAGTCATGAAACGCTGAAGTGATGGCAGATAGACAGCCTGCTGTTACCTGGGCTCATTCTGCATCAGTTATTGCCAGGTCTCTTGATGGCTACAGGCTCTCTTCATGAAACAGAACAATGCTGGGAGTCTTCTTAAAATTGAGCACTCACCTCTAGCACAGAAACATTCAAAGTGAAATTTGATCTGAGGTGAGCACTATCTCATCTACCTTCAAGTGCCTTGTGTTAGAAAAGTTAGACTTACTGACTTTGCTCAGAGATGACTGCATTAGAGTTTTAAGTAGACTTTATTACCTCTCTAATTAGATTTCAATTATGGAATTTTAATATGCATTATTACATGCCGTACCCGACACACATCACCACCTGCTGAATTCATTTGCTGGTGTTTAGCCATGCTCAGAGAGCTGATACAATGGAATTCAAATCAGGAGTCAATAAGAGGGAAAGGGAGTATGTGTGCACATGCGCAGCATGAAGCAAAACTACATTTTTATTTGATATTCAGTCTTATCAAGCCACTGTCATTTAAACGTGGGAGGTTGACAGTTTCTGTAACCAGAGACATGGCGCATTGACTGGATATGTTCAATAATTATTGCCCTGTAGCAATCAAGAAGAGTGCTGAGCTTTAGCCAGCATAAAAGGACCATTGTGGCATGTTTTAGATTCTGACAACCACATTGATTTGCATGAATCAAGCTTATTTAAACCTATGAAGCTCAGACACAGCAATGCACCCTTAATCTGCTCAATCTTTCATACTTTCTTTCTCTGTCTTACTTTTTCTCACTGCCTCCCTTTCTCAGTGTTTCTCTTCTGCATCTCTCCCTTGCTGCCTATCTATGCTTTTGTCTCTTGTGCTGTGCTTGTGGTTTTTTTTGTTTGACATTCAAACAGTATCCATAAAATATGCCTCCGCATCACTGCTTTACCCAAGAATGCTATTTTGAATTCTAACATGTCAGCAGAATGAGGTTAAAAACATCAATACCCATAAATCCCCAATATTTGAATATGGATCCGAGTACAAAGGGACTGACCACAGTAATAACAGCAGCAGAGCTAAACTGTAAGCCAAAGCAGAAACCCCCTAACTCAACATTGCGTGCTATTATCTGTGTTTCAAAGCAAGCTGGAGCTGACTTATGGGGTTTTCTCAAGGATAAATGGATTCCAAAGCAAGATCCTTCCTCAGCAAACCGCTGTTGAATTCACTGTTATTAAGTATATTCAGCGATACTAAAATTCATTTCCACTGTCAAACATGGGGATGTTTTCCCATGAAAAGGCATGCAAATTAGGGCAAGAGTTAAAGGCAAAAGGGAGAGACTGTTCAGGTGTAGAGTAGAAAGACAACGATGAATAGATGATGGAGGAGAAACTGGAAGAGTACACATTGTACCTGGCCGAACAAATACTCTCACTTAGGCACCTCCTCTCTCTCTCTCTCTCTCTCTCTCTTTCTCTCTCTCTCTGTTGCTTCTCACTCGGCCCTTTCAGTTTATGGCCACTTCACACTCACAACAGGGGGACTATTTGTTTCTCTGAGTGGATTTGCTTCTCTCAGTGGGCATCTGAGAAAACAGGAACCAGAATGACAGAATGAGTGCACACTCAAGCACACACAGAAATGCATTTAGAAACAAGCAGCAACCAATAAACAGCAAGCATGATTTACACGCACAAACACAGACGCACATAATCGTACTACAGGAGTCCAACACTGCCCTATTCAGCTTTAAAGTGACACATCCTGTAGTTTTTAGTATGATGAAAGCAGTGTGCTAGAGAAAGACTTGCAAAGAAATATGGAGAGGGAGCAGAGAGGTGATTCCTTGAAGTGGAAATGTTCATTAAAATTTTTTTAATTTTTAAGCATTGATACTGTGAATGCCAGACTGTCTGTCTGGCTGCCATTCATTCTTTAACACATCATGTCAGGGCTCCTCTCCTGGAAAACATTAAAACTATCATCATTTTCAAGAGAAAGTAATACTTCCTGACAGTTTTAGCTCAGATGTGAATACAATTCCAAATGCAGCTTTTAAAAAAAAAAGAATTATTGTCCATGAATTACTACCCAGGAGGAGATGATGTAATTTAATTCAGTCTTTATCAATTTGGTAACTTATTTGTGTGACTAATAGAGAAGCTAATATAGATAACACATGGACATGACTCTAAGCCATTCTGCAACATTAGACTACATTTTAGCTTATAGTGGTGCTACAGCAACATGAGACATTTACATAGCCCTAACATAGTGAATTCTTTATTCATGTAAAAGCTAAGATAATCAGAATAAAAGTATTAGTGTCATAAGACACTCAGATTAAATACAACTTTTCAACCTGTTATCTAGTAGGTTGTGTTTTACTCTCAGGCATAAAGAAATTTCTTTTCTTAAAGAATTCATTGCCACATTGAGCATTTTTATCTGCTATTTTTAATGCATTTAGCTTATGGTTTCTTGACCAAAACTGCAGGCAGTGTCTCACTAAAGCACTACTCAAAAACCGCTGTTGATGAAAGATTGACTTTTGCAGAGCTCAGGTCCTAATTTATAACACATTAAATTTGAATTTACAACATTTCAGACACATATTCCGTAATGGCCACTGAAGTAATGATGTAAGCATCTGCTCTGGTCAGCCAGTTTGAGGATTTATAGTTAAAGGATTTATGTAGAAATGCCTCTTATTCCTGGGCAACTCAATGCACTAATACTTTCAGCCCTATAACTTTGTTGTAAATGAAGACAAATTCTTTATAGTGTACACACACATCCACATGTTCACAAAATGAGTGGGATCAAAGATATACCAAGCCTGTCCTGGGGCAGAGCTCTGCTTGTTGACCCACTCTGCACTAAGGCCCAGAGGAGCACATATCTGGTGCGCTGACTGAGTGGGTAATGGGAAACTAAGGATGAAATGTGTGACTTCATGTTGCGAGAGTTTGTTCAAGTCAGATTAGGAAAAAAGAACTCTGAGAATACCCCAGCCCACAAACTATGTGGTACATACTAACAAGAAAGCAAGAACAGAGCCTAGAGCATTATAGAATAAGACCCAGCACGTGCTCCTTTCTTTATCGTGCCTCCAAAAGTATAGTTTGTGTTCTCCCACTTAGCGGAGACTGCTTTAACCTGAGCCACAAGATATGGACATGAAAGGCTTAGTGAGAAGAATGACTTAAAATAAATTGTGTTTAATCTACTGAATTGGGTATAGAGACACTCGCTACACTTAAATGTACATGCATTGCTTTTACAGGTTCCATCACAGGATTTGAAAAAATCATACAGTATATATGGAGCTAGGGCTTGTGGCAGGTGCACACTGAGTCATGCAGGCATGGTTTGGCACACTGGAGGAACACAGAGGTGAGATGAACCATTGAGGTGTAACTTATAGGCCATAATTGTATTTTCTCACTAAATTGCCCAGAGGAGAAGAACAGTGGCTGGTTGGGGATTAATTCAGTCTAAACTGATTTAAACCCAGTGCATTTCAGCAGTTGATTAATCACCACCTATGAGCTTTTGATTTTATGTATCCATTAGCTTTTAATATGATTGCCCTGTTTTAGAGACGTAACCTTTTCCAAGATTACATTACTTATCTGAGGCAACATGTTGTGGAAAATGAGGAGGAGAGAGTGAATGTGAGCGGAGATGTAGGGGCCTTGCTTTGCCAGTGCAGTCAAATAAAGGTGAAGCTGCCGAATATGATGCTGTTAATATAATGCTTTATGTGCAACGTGGGTAGAATTTTAATCAGTTTGCACTAGTTCATGATTCTCCTCTACACTTTTGAAGTATCTATCATATTTTGTGCTGAGGTTGTTTGTGATCAAAGAGCAGTTTTATGCGCATCACCATCATGTGTGTTTGTGTTAGTGTCAGGCCTGGAAATATGAGCTTGGAGTAAAAGCTCAATGAGGAACAGTGTGGTTTAGGCACTTTCTTCCTCTGTCAGCTCTTACTGCTTGTGTAACATCCCGAGCAAGTTTCACTAATCGAACCAGACATCACTCAGAGGGCACATAATTATACATAATAGGAAAATGCTGGAGCCAGAGCTGCATCAAAATACACTTAGTGATAAGTACTAAACCTTGAGAAACAATCAAAGAAATGTGTATTTTTTGTGTAATCCAAGGATGGTGTGCTAAATTGAGACTTCCTCCCAAGAAAAACAGCATGAGCCCTTTCAGCAAATGCCCCAAAAGAGCAGTTGTTTAACCAGATAATTATTGTAACCATGACAACAAATGTCCCAAACTTTAACAAAGCACCCATTTTTTAATGGTCTTTCCCTAATCCTGCCCAAAGTATGTTTGTGTTTAAATCTAACTAAAACTCAACCATAGCACTGTCAGGCCATGAAACAGTATTTTTCCAACAGTTAAGGCCTTAACACACCAAATCTGTAATGTTTGTACGCAATTGCACCATGTTTAAAAATAAATATGACCTCACATTCGGTCAGTCACGTTTACACACAGAATCTGAAACTTTTCGGAACAGGTTAAATTTTCTGTGTTTCTTTGTATCGCAGTAGCCTTGCCAGAACTCAGATAGCCTATACTGTCAATGGGTCAGATAGTATTCAGGTGGACGATGATGATGATGAGGAAAAGGATGAAATACAGGATGAGCCCAGCACATGGACAGAGAGGGAGTGTGAAGGTGCAGAGATAGAGAGGGAGGATACCTCCGGCCCTTCAGGCAGCTGCAGAGCCAAATGAAAGAGTGGTGACAGCCTCAGGAGGTTCCTCCAGTGGAGAGAAGCGAGGGAGGAAATGAGGGAGAAGGAGCGAGAGGCAGCAGTGTCAGGAACTGCAGACAGATGAGGTGTCCATAAAATCATCCTCACTGCTTGACGACTCCATTGTGTCTCACATTGCGAATTTCTGCGAACAAATAGAATAATAATACACATCTGACTCAGTGTGCAATGTATCTGTGCTTAGATATTTTCATCAGATGAAGGATTTAAAAAACGCACACGAATAGTAACACTTTAAAAAGCACTGATAAAGAACATTGTCAAAAAATACATACCCTCTTAATTAGGCCACTTAATTAGGTACACCTGTTCAGTTGCACAAATAGCTAATTAGCCAATCACATGGCAGCAGCTCAATGTATTTAGGCACATTACATGGTCAAGACAACTTGCTGAAGTTCAAAACCAAGAATCAGAAGGGGGAATTTAAGTGACTTTGAATGTGGCATTGTTGGTGCCACACAGGCTGGTCTCAGTATTTCAGAAACTGCTGATCTACTGGGATTTAATGCACAACCATCTCTAGCCATCTATAATGAATGTCTGAAAAAGAGAAAATATCCAGTGAGTGGCACTTGTCTGGACAACAATGCCTTGTTGATGTCAGAGTTCAGAAGAGAATGGGCAGACTGGTTCGAGATGACAGAAAGGCAACAGTAACTCAAACAACCACTCGTTACAACTAAGGTATGCACAATACCATCTCTGAACACACAACACATTGAACCTTGAAGTAGATGGGCAACAACAGCAGAAGACCACACTGGGTGCCACTCCTGTCAAGAACAGTAAAATTGATGCTACAACTCACACAGGCTCACCAAAATTGGACAAAAGAAGATTGGAAAAACATTGCCTGGTCTGATGAGTCTCGATTTCAGCTGCGACATTCAGATGGTAGGGTCAGAATTTGATGTAAACAACATGAAAGCTAGGGTCCACCCTGCCTTGTATCAACCATTCAGGCTGGTGGTGGTGGTGTAATGGTGTGGGGGATATTTTCTTGGCACACTTTGGACCCCTTAGTACCAATTGAGCATTGCTTAAATGCGACAGCCTACCTGAGTATTGACGCTGACCATGTCCATCGCTTTATGACCACATAGTACCAGTCTTATGACGGCTACTTCCAGCAGGATAATCAAACTGGTTTCTTGAACATGACAGTGAGTCTTACCTTTGGATGTGGTGGACATGCCGACATATCTGCAGCAACTGCGTGATGCTATCATGTCAGTATGGACCAAAATCTATGAGGAATGTTTCCAACACCTTGTTGAAAGTATGCCACTAAGAATTAAGGCAATTCTTAGGCAAAAGGGTTCTAATCTGGTACTAGCAAGGTGTACATAATGAAGTGGCCAGTGAGTGTGTATGTCATGTTCTAGAGGGAAATTAGAAACTACATATTTTGTACAAAATGTGAAACTAAAGAATTTAACGAGCAACATGCTCCTCTATGGCATCATGTTAGATCACATGCGTACCAACTAACACATTTTAGAAATTTCATTATAATTTCTCCTAAAAAAATCCTAAGCAATGTAATATGTCTTAAACAGAGGTTAATTTAATTAAATACATTTTTTAGTTGAAAAGCTTGGCAATGTTTACATACAAAATGTGACATGAACACAAAAAGCTTTTGTTTTTTGATGGAAGAGGAAAGATCAAGGAGTTGACTGTGCTATAGGTAATGTGCAAATGCTCTATGAATCTGTGCACAGAAATCCAATTACTTACTACTTTCCACTGAATGACCTACAGGAATTAGACTAAAGAAAAGTCATTCAACTGGATGATACATCAAGGTAAACACATGATAAGACCTTCACACTATGTATATGTAATGTTAAAAGCCCTTCTAGGGACGGCCATTGGAAATTAGCAGTAGCTATAAAGACTGTGATGTTGTGCATTAGAAAATTGTTGTACAATTCTCTGTGTTTATAACATCTGTCCCTATAAAATAAATTTATTTAAAAAAGTATGTAGGTCTATTTATTTTATTTTTGACTTTGTAGTACTTGGTAGTACTCACAGTGGCTCTCCCAGTAAAATAGTTCCATTCCCAGCACTAGTTGGTGTATATGTTTTTGTAACTGTATGTAAAGGTTATGACCTCACTAAAGGGGTCTGGCTGATGCAGGTATTTTAATGAATAATTTACAAAAGAGGTTTAATTATTAAGGTAAAATTATGCCACTCTGAGTCACTCTTAATTTTGCTGACCCCTCAGCCCACTAATTTACCTTGCATTAATGGTTCCCTTAACCCGAACAACCTGAACAACCCGAACTCTGGCTTCCACTCCTTGCCTTCTCCTCTTCCATGTCCTGTCATGTTTTCTCTTCATCATTTGATTCCACCTCACTCTTCTCTATCTCCTTCATTCTCGCACTATTTTTTTTCATTTCCAGAGTGTGAATATTATTTATCACATCATAATGAAGCAGAAACACTACAACTCATTTTAAAGAAATGATAAGTGGAAATAGTATGATTTTAATTTTTTACCAGCAATAATTTACAACATTTATATTTTATACTTAATGACAAACATTTGCTACAGTTGGTTAATGATATAGAAGCAACAGACTAATCTTTAATTAAATAGCCTTAGGAATAGAAGAAAGTTCATGAATGAGTAGAGCAACAGATTTGATGTGTGATGGCCACAAAATGTACTAGAAAAACATGTTAAAAATGTGATAGCAAGATCTTATATGTATATAAAAAATAAAAATTGCAACCTGCTGAGCTTCATACACTAAACTGAACTACCGTTAAGCTAGCAAAGGCTTAACTAAAACAACTAAAACCTACACTGTCTACCCCATTTCATTATACACTTTTGTTGAATACCAACAAATATTAACAGACGTACATGTAGAAAGAATAAAATATTTAGATGTCTAGATTCAGAGATAACAAGACAGACGATTTGGTTTTATGCTAGGAGAAGTTTCCTTTGGATTTATCTTAGTTCATTGATCCCAGATCAACACATACGATCAAGCCCTAGAAGTACACTGTAGTGCTGTACACCTACAAGCCTAACAGTGTTCTATCATTTTGATTGTAATAAGAGAACAATTGGCTATGAATTATGAAACATTTTTATTTGCATAAATAAATTATATAGCTGTATCTGACCTTTTGTGATTTTAACAACTGACTGATCCTGAATGCAACCTGCCCTCAGTTGCTGTAAATATGCTAATGGTCTGTGCTGTAAATCAAAAATGTCAAAAATAATGACAGATGCCCATCCCATTTTACAAAAGCAAAAAGTGATGTCTGAAAATGTTTTTGTTCGTCAGACAGCAGTCCAGAAGTGCACAGGTATTTGTTACAAATAAGATAAAAGAGAAAAACAACAAATTCTCAAATTTGAGAAGACTTGTAAATATTATATTATGTAAGCATTTTTATTTGATGTCCATCAAGATTGTCACTGATTACATTTCTGTCAATTAGCTAAACCTAATCAATGTATTACTGTACATAAACCACAGCTTTAAAACAGCATGGTCATGCAAACCTATAGTTGATTTTACACTGTGTGTGTCTACTTTTCTCACTTATTGCCTCTGGATCTTTATGTACCTTTTCGACAGTCTCTTCCTCCAGCTGAACTTGAAGAAAGCTTTCACAGTGTGGCATTTGTAGATAAGAGCTTCTACCTAGAGACTAAATGTAGCTCAAAAACATCATCTGAATGAGATGAGAACACAGAAGCAGTGCAATCTGAGATTATTGTCCATGACAGCTGTTTGAGATTTGTCAGACATGTGAGCAGCCCACAACCAAAACGTTGTTTTTGAATTATTGTCTTAAAAAATGCAAGTATATTGCTCTTAATCATATAGTCAAACACTGAATTGGTACATTCTTCTTCTAAATGTCTTTGTCCAAAAACACAGCTGTTCTATTGGTGGCAACATGAGCTTGATCATGTCAGTTATATGTCAAGCGGAAGAGGATCATTTTATTTTTTACCTAATTATTACTGTTGACAAATACAGCACCTAATCTCTCTCCCATCAGTTTGCAGCCACCTCTGTCTCATGGTGATACTTGATATAAAATATTCCTAAATGAAACATTGGTCAACACTGGTCAGCAATCTGTAGTTCTCCAACTAAGGTTAAAGTTAAGGCAAACTGGGTTGAAGATACTGAAGATATGTTTTGTCCCTCATCCAAGGGACTTCTTCCGTTCTGAGTGACTGGTAGGGAAATTCAGCTATTTAACTTCAGTGGGGTCAGGATCGCCAGGATCGTCGATACGGTTGGTTCGTCAGTGTTCCTGGTTGCTGTAACGTCGGTTGTTACAGTCGTTGCAGAGATCGAGTAATTTACAGATATGGTCAGGGCTGAGGCTAGTTCTGTTGTCCATAGTGTTGTCTTGTGTTAGCCGTTTCCTTACGGTTTCTACTGCTTCTATGGTGGGGATACTGGTGAACAGAGAAGTCACGTCATAGTATACCATAGTTTCATCTGGGTCCAGTTTTACTCGACCTCTGTCTAAACACCACCTATTTCCAGTACAATGGAGGATTCTACAGACGGAAGCATTGCTGTGCCATGGGCTCACCGGTATCCCTGATTGTGGCAAACATCTACATGGAAGAAGTGGAGAACAAAGCCCTCAACTCCTTCAGAGGAACAGCACCGAGCCACTGGTACACATATGTGGACCACATCTGGGTCAAAATTAAAAGCCAGGAAGTGCAAGCTTTCACAGAACATATCAACTCTGTGGACAGTAACTTCAAGTTGACATGAGAAGATGTTTACAACAACAGTTTGGCCTTCCTGGACTGTGCTGTTCACATTGAAGAGGACAGGAGCCTGCAGATTGGTGTTTACAGAAAACCCACACACACAGACCAATACCTACTGTTCTATTCCCACCACCCACTGGAACACAAGCTAGGGGTCATGAGAAAACTGCACCACAGAGAAAACATACCAACAAGCGCCCAAGCCAGAGAGAAGGAACATAATCACCTGAAGGGGGCACTTACAGCCTGTGGATACCCTAAATGGACCTTTATGAAAACAGCCACAAGATCCAAGAAGAACAAAACTACAGCGGATGAGAAAAAGAAGGTCAAACACAACAACATTGTGATTCCATACGTATCTGGAGTATCAGAGAAACTCAGGAGGATTTTCAACAAACACAACATCCCTGTGTTTTTTAACCCCAAGAACACACTAAGACAGATAACTGGTAAACCCCAAAGACCACACACCCAAACACAAGTGTATGCGGTCCAATGCAGTGAGGAATGCACAGACCTGTATATAGGGGAGACTAAACAACAACTACACAAACACTTGGCTCAACACAGAAGGGCCAACTCCTCAGGTCAAGACTCCATCAAAACACACGGGTCGAGAAGCCGTCATTGAACAGAAGAGGGGGTCTATGCCACCACTTATCCCCCATTTATAATGCTGTCCTTTCATCACTTCCCAGGAAACTCGACAAACGTAACCTATTGGCCTCAGGTGACGATACCAACGATGGTCATTCAGTCTTGGCCTCGGGTAGTCCTAACGACTGTAACGACTGACGTTACAGCAACCAGGAACACTAACGAACCAGCTGTATTGACGATCCTGGCAAATGACCGCGAAACGACTGCCAGTATCTTCAACCAAGTCCAGTTGCCCTTGACTTTAACCTTCGTTGGTTAACTATGACCTGGATGATTGAGAATCTTCATAGACAATATGTAGTTGTTAAGCATTCGTGTCACAGCTGTTGATCTTGATTTAGTAACTCATATGGTGAGACAGACAAACATTCACACCACAGCCAAATCATAAATATCACAAATATAGTACATTTCTAATTTGAATAAATGCTATTTTCTGATTTTTAAAAGATTTTTTATTGGGAATGAGATGAATCCTTTGTCCGGTAACGGGATGGGCTGGAGGAATTCTTGTAGAATTGGAATGGGACAGGATGGTTACTCCATCATGGGATTGGGACGACACAGGAGTATTTTGCTCTACAGTACAAGAAAACTGGAGACTGACAATTGTCAATTTCAGGTGCCTAGTGTGATTCACACGACTGCTAGGAATGCTCATCTAATCCAATTAACTGCACCTATATGGTGCACCATTACATTTTTGCAGCTGATTTTGACTTAGATTTAGTCTTAGGGTATGGTCACATTACAAGGCAAGGCAAGGCAAGTTTATTTGTATAGCACATTTCAACAACAAGGCAATTCAAAGTGCTTTACACAAAACATAAAAGCAACAGGGAAAAACAATAAAAAATGTTTTAAAGCAACATAAAATATAATAAAAGTTCCAGTGTTACAATCAGGGTTAAAAGAGTTAAATGGAAATAAAAACAGGCTGAGGGGTTGAGCAAATAATTGAGTCACAATC
>JAPMOB010233783.1:0-10228 GCA_029875015.1 Lepomis gibbosus
CCCCCATACTGTATATGACCACCTGTTATCAGAACTGAACAAACTTCATGATTACTGATCAAATTCCATCTTTTTGTGAAGGCCAAGATCGCTACAGAAATGTTCCTGGATCTTGTGCTGAGATTGTTTTGTGAAATAACAATAGAGAGATTTATCAGCATCTAAAAGCATGTGCCCCTAAAGGCTGAGGGGACCAGTGACATGGAAGACTTTAAACTGCATCTATATTTTTAGACCGTATAGTTATACAAATTTTTCTGCAGTGCAGGTCAGCCCCCGCAGGAGGACCAGGTAAATGATAGCTTTGTTCCTTAAAAATCTTTGTTACATCTTACTAGCAGATATGTTACCTGTTGTTAACTATAATTGCTTTTCGACTTGAGTTTGTTTTATAATATTTTACGTGGAAGTCCACATGCTTTCTGCAATGCTACTGAACTGGTGCTCCGCTTAGACATTTCCCACCTTCCCTTTATTTTGGGATATCCTCCATCACACCAGCCTCTATGTACACACAAAGAAGCAGGTGATTTAGAACTCAGTATATAAAATCACTTGCTGTGAATAACATTATGTAATAATTCTTTCATTTAACACGAACATGACTGAATAATGTTTGGAAACTTAGACCATTTAATTGTCTCCTGCATCCTTGTTCATACCACATTCTGCTCTAAGCTATTACATCCAATTTCCACCCTGATGATTATTATGTAGTAGATACTAATAGAATAATGGTGGAAGAATAGAAGTGTGCAGAGGTAATTAGGAAGCAGTGGGTCATCTCGTTTGCCCAGAGGAGAATGCAGAGGGAATTACCTGGTCCACAGACAGAGGAGACAGGAGGAGGGAAGAACAGAGAGTGGAGAGAGACAATATGATATTAATGTGGGGGAGATGAAAGGAAGAAAGAAACAGAGAGAGGAAAAGAGAGAGGCTCAAGAACTGGAGTTGAATGGAGACCAAAAGAAGAGAGAGAGAGAGAGAGAGAGAGAGAGGCGCGACAAGAGAGAGGAAAGAGAAAAATGAGACTTGTTTCATTTTGAAATGATGGAATATGTTCCCGCCCTAGAGCTCTGTTCAATAAGATGCCTTCTGTTGCGGAGCTCAGGAGGAGAAGAAGGGAAACGAGAAAGAAAGAGAGAACAAAAATGGCCATGTGTATGCGTGTGTGTGTGTGTGTCTGTGTGTCTGTGTGTATGTGTGCAGAAAGTGTGTGTATCCAACCCATAATTCCATATAGAGCATTAGTCCGCCTACTCTGCTGCCATAAATGCTGTTCACTCAATCCATTGCATAACTGATTATGATCAAAGAAAGATTAACACACAGTCATACACATACGCCAATGATATTCTGTTATTCTAGCCAAGTGTTTGTGTGCTTAATCAATTAATAAATAACTTTGGTTTATTTTGAGGCTAAAACATTTTCAGTGCCAGTCAGGAGATAATGACACTCCAATGATAGATATTCACTGTTAACTTTCTTTTTTGTTTATTTTCATCCTACATATCAACAGCTTATAGTGTTATAATGATACAAGAGCAGTATAAAAGGAAACAGCTATTTAAAGGGATGTTCTCTGATAATTCAAGTGCTGGGTCACGCAATGTGATCACATTAAATCATACCCTCAAAATCTAGTGTGTCTTCTGTAAGTGAGATTTTTTATCTCAATGGAACTTTTTTTTAAATAGACTGAAATTATTTAACATATGCAGCCATGCATACAGGGAGGCAGAGGACTGCTAGCTGGATGTAAACAATGCTGGGTTACAAAAACTGAAAAATCTTGCTAATGTTTTCCAAGGAAGGAAATATATTCAACACATTTGTTAAAGAGTAAGGAGTTTTGGTAAGTAGAACTGAATGTAAACATAACTTCTGTTTATTTAAAATAAAACTCTACAGGGCACCTTTAATAGAATATATTCAATGTTAATGATAAAGGTGACCGCAAACCCTCCCTCTCAGTAAGACCCTGATTAACCCTGCTGAATGAAGATTTCAGACCGCCAGTCCTGCATAATGTATTATGTACATTCAAGTAATCAGAAATGTACCAGCTATAAATGGCAGCCCCAGCTGCTGAATCTACCACCACTTTGACTGTTCACTGAGGTCACAGCTTGGCTCTGCGAGCCATCATATCTAATTCTAACTGCTCCATTTGCTCCCTCTACCCAGTACCTCTCTTTAAATCCTGTTCCCCAATCTTGTCTCAGTTCATCTCCACGTGCATCAACAAATCTTTGCAGGTAACAGGAGAGGTGCCCGCTATCTTTAAAATAGCAGCTCTGCCTTCAGTCCTAGGAAATCTAACCTCTATCAAGGCTCTTGCTGAAACTACACAGACCCAACCCCAGCCTGCTGTTTGCCGCTTCATGCTGCTTCAGTCACAAAAAATCTGTCCAAAAACTAACTTGATAAAACATTTTAATTGCTATTGGTTCACAGAAGCAAAGAAATTGTCTTCAATGAAGCTTTTCCATGACTGATTAATGGCAGCTTGCTCAGGTCGAAGTCTCTATTTCTTTTATTACAGACTACAATAATCTTCTCTGTCAACATGTGCTGAAATGTTTTTTATTTTTCTCCAACATGCGCTGATATTTAAGTATTATTTGTAGCAGTATGTATGCGTGAATATGTTTTTACTTCAGCTGTCACAGCAGAAATATGAGGGTGTGATGTAATGCAGGATTTGAGAGGCTGTAGTAATGAATGTAAGGTGTAAGTGTTGAGGTGTGTTTCCATGAGAAGAAAAAGAAACCCTCATACACACATACTGTTCTTTGTACATACACAGAATCCTTTATAAACATGCCCAGATGTTTTTCCACAGATACATTTTATTGTACAAATGCAAAGGGATTTACAACTAAAATTCATTCATAACTGACAGGATTTACTGGTTGCATTAGTTCAAGTGAAACTGTAGAATAAAACTGAAAAATGAAACACATAATATCATATTTTTCACAGCGGTGTTGTGAGACAATCACATAGAGAACCTCTGTCTAGCTGTGCACAGTAAAATATTTATTTACATCAGCCTCAGTCTAATCCAAAGACAATAAACAATGTGACAAAATACGCAGCATACACTCACTGGCAACTTTATTAGGCACACCTGTTCAATTGCTTTTTAACACAAATAGCTAGTCAGCCAATCACATAGCAGCAACTCAGTGCATTTAGGCATGCAGACGTGGTCAAGACAACTTTCTGAAGTTCAAAACAAACATCAGAATGGGGAAGAAAGTGAGTTTGAACGTGGCATGATTGTTGGTGCCAGACGGGCTGGTCCGAGTATTTCATATACTGCTGATCTGCTGGGATTTTCACGCACAACCGTCTCTAGGGTTCACAGTGAATGGTCTGAAGAAGAGAAAATATCCAGTGAGTCGCAGTTGTATGGACGAAAATGCGTTGTTGATGTCAGAGATCAGAGGAGAATGAGCAGACCGGTTCGAGATAAAGGAAAGGCAACAGTTACTCAAATGACCACTCGTTACAACCAAGGTATGCAGAATACCATCTCTGAACACACAACACATCGAACCTTGAAGCAGATGGGCTACAGCAGCAGAAGACCACACCGGGTGCCACTACTGTCAATTAAAAACAGGAAACTGAGGCTACAATTCGCACAGGCTAACCGAAATTGG
The DNA here is from genome assembly GCA_029875015.1 of Lepomis gibbosus. Lineage (NCBI taxonomy): Eukaryota > Metazoa > Chordata > Actinopteri > Centrarchiformes > Centrarchidae > Lepomis > Lepomis gibbosus. The sequence goes on from JAPMOB010233783.1 coordinate 3,675, forward strand.
ACAATAGAAGATTGGAAAAATGTTGCCTGGTCTGAAGAGTCTCGATTTCAGCTACGACATTCAGACGGTAGAGTCAGAATATGGCGTAAAAACATGAAAGCATGGATCCATCCTGCTTTGTATCAACGGTTCAAGCTGCTGCTGGTGGTGTAATGGGTGGGGGATATTCTTTGGGCCCCTTAGTACCAATTGAGTAATGTTTAAATGTGACAGCATACCTGAGTTTTGTTGCTGACCATGTCCATCCCTTTATGACACAGTGTACCCATCTTCTAATGGGTACTTCCAGCAGGATAATGCACCATGTCACAAAGTTCAATTCATCTCAAACTGGTTTCTTGAACATGACAACTGTTCACTGTGCTCCAATGGCCTCCACAGTCACCAGATCTCAATCCGATAGAGCACCTTTGGGATGTGCTGGAATGGGAGATTTGCATCACAGATGTGCAGCCGACAAATCTGCAGCTACTTTGTGATGCTGTCATGTGAATATGGACCAAAGTCTTTGAGGAATGTGTTTGTTGAAAATATGCCACAAAGAATTAAGGCAGTTCTGAAGGCAAAAGGGGGCCCAACCAGGTACTAGAAAGTGTATCTGATAATGTGGCTGGCATGTGTATATTGTAAAGTTGATTTAAAAAACTTGTATTCTTCTGCTTTTCACCTGAAACACTTTTTTGTAAGCCAAATACTTCTTCAAACTGTTGTTCGGAATACACCCCATTCAAAATATGTGTGCACTTAAAACTGTGTGACTAAATTGTAAATGTATGTTAGTCACTGTTGTGCTAAGCTATGTGTTATCTTACTTATTTGTCAAACAGTAGTCATGATTTGTTTTTTTCATTAGGTCATCATTTCATTAGGACATTTCTGCAATGTCTTGTTCGTAGGGATGTTGGGGGTGGTTTATTCACATCGATGGCACAACAAAGAAGCAAAAGGAATCAAGGTATTGAAGATATTTAGGTGGACGGAACAGTAAGGAGCAAAACTAGTAGAGACATGATGCAAAATAACAGCAGTCAGCAAAACCTACAAATACAGGAAGCTCAAAAGAAACGAGGAGGCAGAAAACAAACACTACTCCTTGTTTTTTAGGTGAGATTTGAGAGATTTTTGGGGGAAGCACAGCAGAAGCCAAAAGCACACAAAGAAAACATGAGTTATCATTAACTGAAGACAAGCGATAAGCTCAATTAGGACAATGATTGTTGCAAGTTGTGCAAATGAGAAAGAGATCCAGATGTGAGTGGGGAAATTCCTTAAGCTGCCAAAGGGATTCATTCTTTCCCCTCTCTCTCTCTATCTATCTATATATATATACAATGGGGTTTTTTTTCTAACTCCAGTCACTCAGCACCACATGGTGGAATTCAAGCCGGAAACTGTCAAATTCAGAAAACTCACCTGTGAAACTTTTTCTGTGTATGCTGCTTCATGCCTTTCACTCACCCAATCAGGCAAGAATAATTGGTTCACAATCTCACATTTACCCAAGCTCACATCGCTAAAAGCTCTAATCAGTTTCTTTTCAATAATTTTGGTAAATGTTTTTCAGGAGCCATGTTCAAAATAACTGTTTAACTGTCACACTATATGTGATCTCATAAATATGACATTTTGCTTCCTTTTACTGTGCGTAATGTTAGTTTTCAAACTATTTGATGATTTGTTCCTGCATATAAAGCAGTTATTCATTTGTTTCTTCGTAACAAGGAGGAAGAAAAGAGTAGCACCAAGAACCTTTTCTGCTCTTCCCTTCTTTCCAGTGGTACTGGGAAGTTTCCACTCTTGGTTCTTTGATGCAGACAATGATGAAATCCAAAACAAATATATCAGGCACCTCCACACAGGTATTTATTCATCAAACACAACAAGTCTAATTGGTCTTTTAAAGGGCAATCACAGTGGGAGTGTGGAGATCAAGTCTTGATTACTGCTATTTGGTATTTAAGCAAAGGCAAATTGAAAATGCACACATTTCAGAACACCTGGTTAAATTGCATTAAAATGGAATTCAATCACATTCCACAATCAATGTTCCCTTTATTTCAATACAACCAAAAACAATCCCAGCTGCATGTCTGTTATACCTTCGATTGATTGGGATTCTGTGCAGGGAGCTTAATCTTAGATTCAGGAGGGTCCAAATAATGTCCTTAAGCAATTCTAAAAATTTTGCATCAGAAGGGAAAAGAGTGATTAAGTATGTCTCCCACTGCAGGCTGAAAACTTGTCTCAAGAAGGGCCGCACATCACCTTCCTCCCTGAATCATATCCCCACTCCTCTACTGGCTCTAATTGCTCTCTCAAAATATCCCCTTTTCTCTCTGCCCAGCACTTATTCTGTTTCTTTTCCTACCATTTCAAGCCAAAGGAATAATTTTATGGTCACAAGGGTATTGTTCAAACCAAAAAGGCCCAGCCTTTGCTTGTTCTTATGAGGATCTGGGAATTGAAGCTTATTACACTGTAATGTTCACTGCAAGTCACCCTGTGTGCAAACCTGTTCTAAATACAAACATGTAAAATGCAAATGTAAGGCTTCCGATCCCAAATCATGTCTGTGAATTGCAATTTCCCATGCAATGAACAGATGTTTATGTTCAAAGCCATATGGGGACAACAAGGTAAATGGATCCGCTTTTCACATTTTATGCTAGTACAGCGAAATAAATTGTGCATTCCCCTCCAACAATAATTGCTGTGTATAATTAAGGTTGCTGGGCATCCAGAGTTTTAGATATATGACCCATTTTTCGCACAACTTGCCCTAAGTATGAGGCAACATATATCCTATAGAGGTAAGATGTAAGACACTCTTATATCACAGGAACAAATTGATGCACATAACAAGGCTGCGGAGCGTCAGATCTTTTTTGGTCTCTTTTGGCCATTTCACCACAACATGTTCAGCGGCCACCTGTTGTAATTCGAGCACAGATGATTTGTATCGTTGCAAAATGTCCCAGTTTTAGTTTCTAAATTTACCCAACTTACACTAACATAATCTCCTGGAAAACAAGACACAGCTTGACGCAACAGGTTTTTGTACAGTATGTATATGTATGTATCTGAGGCTTGAGCTGGAAGACTCATCCCTCCCGTCTGATCAAAGCATTATACATCTGCTGTATGACATCTAAAAAAAATCCCACTTTAGCAAACATTTGTTACATTGAGTTCATTTCATTAGAATGTAAATATTATCACATGACATTAGAAAATGCTTTGCACAGTAAATCAAGAATTAATTAAAGAATTCATATTGTATACAATACTAAATTCTCACATGTACCTCATTCAGTTCCGAGGCACAATTGCGATATATTCATCTTCAACATCTTACACAGCAAAAACAAAATGTTCTGACCTGCAGTAACCTGCCACTTTTACTTCATTCTCTCTGTGCTCTCTTCTATCAGAGATCTTTTCTCTTGTATTATGTTTCTATTCATTTCTTTTACCCACCTTTTCAAATGTGAAACTTCAATATAAATTGACCTTAATAGTTAAGAGCAGCATTTGCACTGCCAGAGATCAGTTGTGTGCAGTAGTCCTGGAGTAAGAGGGTTCAAAGTCATGTTGTGCACCATGTGTTCTTGCACAGAATGTTAAATTATTAATGTTTTGTTCTTTGAGACTTTTATCATAAAAATCCTAACTTGCCCTACTACAATTTTAACCTGCTTTTCAGCCACTTCACCGTCATTTTGTTGTACATAAATTTGTTACCCATGGATATGTACACTTTTAATTTCCTCTGCTGAAAGAAATCTGGAAAGCAGACTTATTAAAGTTCAAAATAAGCTGATGCAACATCACTCCATGTTTCTTGCTGAAGGCAAAGAAGCGTTTTTATGGTGTAATTTAACTGAGCTATTGATTCTTCTCGCTCCTGCTTGAGAATGCACAGTAACCAGGTCACAGTATAGATGGGTAAGACAAAGGCAATGACAGGTGAGGAATGGATGGTATGCAAAGCTGCAGTGCTGCCAGAATATCCTTGAACCATCACTTGAAACAGGAAGTGCTTGGAGTCTGTTCCTCAGGTAAGTACAGGGAGTGTGGCGAGCTGCTCTGACAGTCTTGTCTTTTTACGTTGGGAGCAACACAAAGTTTTATAGGAATTGATAAGCTGCTTAGCTGGATACTTGATTTGCCTCAGCCTTGCAACATGTTCTGCAAATAGTAATGCATGCTCTGAAAAAAATAAATCCACACCAATGCGGCGTGTTCAAGCACACAGCACATCATGTGATTCATGGGGGGGGGTTGCTTGGCAGTGAGATACTGACAAAATGTAAAAAATAATGTTACTGTTTTAATCATGTTGAAAGGGGTACCATGTAACAGATGCAGCAGTTGTCATGAACACAGGCACTATTTTATTGGAATGCAAATGGTTAATGTTCAGCAGAGATGAAAATGTAGTAATATGGAATGAACGAGTTCACAAACCACACGCTTACAGTGGATGCATAAATTGCCCATTTTTACTGCCTCAAAAGGTTGTGCATGTAGCACTGACTTGCTATTTATGCTTAGCAACACTTTAGTCCATGTAGGTAAGTTTGGCATTTCACAGTGTGATTAGCCTTGGCTGTCATGAATAGCAGATTATGTTGTGGGCTGTCAGAAAATCTCTCACTCAATAACCTCAGCACATTTTTAATACCAACCAGCACATTTACAAGTCTTTCCTCCACACTTACAATTAAACACAACATTTTTCCTGTCAAAAAAAGGTGTTTAACTCATCCCCCACCCCCCCTTTGTGGAGTGAATCAAAAGGCTAGCGTTTGCTCATTCTCTCCTCCTCTCTCTCAATCAGCAATTTTTCCCTTTGATCTTTTATTCATATGATTAAGTCTGTGTATCACCAGACTGTTCATTCAACATTTCAATATATGATGAGGCCATCTTTGAAGTTGGGTATGCCGCAGTGGAGTCACTTTTGGCTTGCAGCTTTTTTAACTGTCTGTAGTGTTTCTGCAATTATTGTTAGAATGGGGAACACCTTCCATCTTGTTAATTATCCCATTTAAATAGTTTGACCTTAAGTGTAAGCAAACACAAAACAGTTTGCGGAGCATTCACAGAAATATTTTCCATCTTAAGTGAAAAATAAATGAATACAGAATAACTTCCAAGCTTGGAAGTATCTTAGCAATGGCTTGTGTCACCCAAAATATGTTATCTCTTTCATAAACACATTTATTTGGTATCCAGATAGATTCACTATTCATTACATTTTCATTGCTGCTCTAGCTTCTGTGCTCCCTCAAATCTATCACCTCATTTTTTCGCCTGCTTATTATAATGCTTTACCCTTGCACCTCTCCTCTGTCGCTTTTCTTCTTTTCCCCCCCCATGCCANGCCAACAACCTCGATTCATCCTCATCTGCCCTCCTTTTGCCTGTTTGTCCTTACCTGTCTTTCTCTCGCTCTCTTCAACTCACATCTGATTTCTATCTCTCACCTTTATATAACCTATATATAACCTTAATAGAAAAAAGACAGAAGCGTGTGGTGAATAAGGCAAAGTTGGTGAGATTTAGAAGAAAGGAGAGTGAGATGAAACAGAGAAGGTATTTGTATTCATATGTAAGCAAAAGGTGTTGGCGGGGAAAGACAAAGTATTATGTAATTCATATTTAATGAAGCTTTTCTTAGACTAAAAATGGATCAAATATGGTTCTTGATGTCACTTTTTTATCCATATTTATTCAGACTGAACCATTTGCCATGACTCATAGCTTATAGTGTTGCTGTGAGCTAAAGTGCTAGCGTCACGCTGATGATGATCTAGCCAGGCATGCCAGTGAAACTGTCAATGCACATTTTTGTCAGTACGCCACCATGTAACCTGCTACAGTATTTGGTGTTAAGGTGAGCTTTTGTGTAATTCTAAGATCCACGTTACATTACACCGCGCATGTGGATAAAGGAAAAGCCCATCTATATTTCTAACCTCCTCTGTGATATTGTCTGTTTCAGTCATTATTTACTGACGGGCCATCAACCCAAACTCTGGAACAGACCAGAATTATTCACACTAACATAGTGGCAGAATGTATTACATAAAATACTGCACTCAATAGTGAGCAGATGTATACACGAGAATGACATAAAAATTGCAATAGTATATTCAAAAAATGTATTCCATAAGCTTGGAAGTTTTATTTTAAACATCTCTTTTGTGCCCCAAATGTCCTTCACTCATTAATCCATCCCCCTCTACCATCATACTCACGTGTACAGATATCTCCCCTCTGCCCCTTTCACCTGCACACAACTTCCCAGTGCCCAGTGGGTGCTGTAGGTAGCAGACCCAGAGCAATGGAGCAGGCAGATCCCAGCAGTGGATTAGCAGCAGTGTGTGAGAGAAGCCAGATTCAGACACATACCTCTGGGGAAGTCAAGCCAGCTAATCCGACCCCAGTGCTTACTCTATCAACCCCCTACCAGCTGCACTTTGCCCCCACACACAAACACACACACACACACACACACACACACACACACACACACACACACACACACA
>JAPMOB010233789.1:0-10446 GCA_029875015.1 Lepomis gibbosus
TTGTGTCCGACCGATTGTGGTGGGCCGGTCTGAGCAAAAATGCCAGGGCCGTTTTATTGTCCCAGTCCAGCCCTGCCCACTTACTTTGCCCGCTCGCCCGGCCCAGGCCTAACACCAGCGCCGCTCTCCGCCAGCAGCATCATAATGATGCTTGAAACTTGGGTGGATAGCTAGCCAACAAAACTAGACAGAAACCGACGCACGGGCACCTACAGTAAAGTCCAAGTGTATTATCTAGGATGTATTATTCAGGAATGAGTAATATAAATGATAATAACAGCACTATTACAGAAGTACTTTGCTGCTTTTGTGAATAGCCCTTTTTGCCATGTCGTTTCTCACTTGTTATTTATATTGAGCAGAGTTGATTCCCCTTATGATCCATTGTGCCTTGAGCTTGCTTTTTTATTGATAAAGATGGAGTGTCTGTAATACATGTCTGTCCTTTCGTATGTCTGAATCTATCAATCTACTTTCTCTTGCCTGTCATTTCAACATCTCATTATGCTGCCATACTGACAGTACCCTTTCTGACTTAATCTTCTCACTTTGCTATCTTGCTCTGCATTTATTTCTCCTCTCTCCTAGTAATGTGTTTGGCATGGTCACATTACCACAGAGTGCTGTGAAAGTCTGTCATTACTGAATGTCAAAGATAGAATTTGACCGTATTAAGGTCAGGAAAAACTGTCTGCATGTGGGCTGAATGGTGCCCCGATGTTTAAATTCCAGACATGCCAGAATATAGGCAGTTTTATGATGATGAAAAATTACCTCTGCAATCTCCACTCTGGAAAGGTCATCCGTTTTTCAGCTGAAATGACACCTGAGTAATGGTACTCACTGGTAGGCTCCCCAAGCATGACTGGCTGGTCTGCGAATGATTTAGGGCTTAAGTCCTTCAAATATCGTTCTGAATTTACCATTGTTGTAAAAACCAGTGTCCTATCAGAGCTTGAAATACAGACATTTGCTGCTATGTCTCTTGCAGAGACGATTACTTTAAATTCCAGCAGCAATTATTTGTTTGCAGAACTGTGGACATTTTGTAAGATTAAAGGGTTATTGGGGGTTATTTCAACACTTTGCTTTTTAAAGTGTTCTAAATATTGTCCCTTCTTGTAGATATAAAGCATCTGCAAATGTCTTGTGATCTTTTTATATACAGTCTATGCTTGTGATACAGAGATTTGTGTTAAACTGATTAAATATCTTAATTTAATTTAATAAATTAAATTTATAAATGAACTTAAAGAAATGGTTTATTAACAGTGTCAGTGCCGATTAGTGGTTTGACTGCTGTGATTTATCAGAGGAGGGATTGAAGTGACAAGTTGCTATTTCTGTAAACTGCTCTCTGCAGAACATCAATGTCAATCCATGAGACAGATCAGGGGGTCCACAATGTTTTTGTGCAGCTCTGCAAACTTAGTTTTCCCTGGTGTAGTTGACCACATCTAGTGCAGCAGATACAGCTCATGGTGTTGGTGTTTTTTTGCTACATCTAAGCCATGTAAACTCCCTCCACCAGGGACGGACAGTCAGGGAATTTGACTCCATCGCAGGGCACCCTGTGCATGTAAACCACCAGACCACTAATTTTGTAGACTAACCCTGTTTGTTGCTGTAATAGGTACCATACTATGTATAGATTTTGCCACTATATTCATCTGGGAAGAAAGTTTTCCACTAAAAAAAATTAGCCTATTAACAAAGAGTATAAGAAACAGAGTTTTGCTCAAATATTTAAATGATTATTTTTATATTCAAGCATCAGTCACATCAAAAGTATCCAAAAAACATCACGCACATGTGTTATTGAATGTATAGGCCTAGAATACAAAAATCCATTAAGCACTCCTATAGCCTCCAAAAATAAAAACAATTGATTACTGTGTTCACTCACTGGTGTCTATAAAGCAAACAGCGAAAAAATAGACACATCAATGTTTTAATAATTTCTATAAGATCTATTTTAATGTGTTCCATAAGAAAAATACAGTTATGTTGGCAGAGATTTAGCAGGGCATAGAAGCCGTTGCCATGGTTACTACCTAAAGAGTGGTGGTAACTCACGGAGCTCTCGTCTGTCATGTTCATGCAACTACAAAGGCGGAGTGTCACTCCCTGTCTGAGTGTGTGTACACACACGCGGGGAGTACACACACACGCTAAAACATGTGGCCAGCTACGGGAAAGTTCTTAACACTGACTTATTAAAGGTCGCCAACGAATATTTGGCAGAAACAGAGAGAGAGAGAGACACGGACACAGTGGATGCGTGAATTCTCCTGCTTGCTAGCCTATTATCACTGCAGCTGGTCAAGTTGACAATAAACCCTATCACACTCACACAAAGGCCAACTATGGCAGACTCGCTCCCTCCTCATTTTTAAAAAATGAAATAAGGTCGCACGTGTGAGTAGTTGTAAGAAGTGCTCTTTTTTTAAAAATGGTTGCAAAATGCTTCTGACATTGATAGAATAAATCTGTGTTCACACTGAAAGCAAATCCAGTGTTTTGTGGTGGCTTGATTACTTACAAAGTAAATCTAAAGATACGAATTGATGCAAATTCACTCNATGCGTTTGTTGTGACATTCGCTGGTTCGGTCAAGTTCAGCTTCAGAGCGTTGTTTGGAGAACAAGAATTCACATGTCTAACAAATCTGCATCATAGTTATTTCAGCAGCTTTGATCCGTTTATTGCAATTAAATTACAGCAAAATGTTTACTTTGGGTTCACACAGCTGTAGTATTCACAGGTTTGTATTCGCTTATCGTGTTGTGTGTGAAGACTCAGCGATAAAACCCACGCCAGGACAGTGTTGTGAGGGTTAAATTTGGGTTGTATGTGAACACAAGCATAAGCCTCCAGCTTGACTCACATTCAAGTATTTTTATTAACTGTCCCTTGAAATCTCAGTTATGTTCAACATTTGCCATGGCTTTGAGAGTGTCATGTTATGCTAACTTGAACATAATGAGCAAATTAACACCCGTTGAAAGTTTTCTTGCCAGAGTGGAGCAGCCTGCTCCTACAGCTCCCACAGAGCACATCATCACTATGTTCTTCTTTTTCATCTTGTAGAATTCAGGCAGTGTAAACACTCATCACTATGTTGAATACAAACGTACGTAATGTACAGCAGGGGTCAGCAAATACTTTTTGCATTGGAGCAATTTTTTCAAACATTAGATGGTGGGTGAGAATATAAAGCATATTATTACAGTTATTGTTACAGTGTTCGGTTTACTTAGTTGGTAAAGTGTAGGACTCTCACTAGAAGGTTGTGTGTTTGCTCCTGCATTGAGGTATCTTTTTTCCTCTCTTTGACACATTGATTATGCAGCAACTGTTTCACATGCTCACAAAAAAGCATGCACTGCAGTGTGTGTTTTCTGGGGTTTAATCCACATCCATCAACCTACGGATGCTTTTTCATTCCCCCAGTATCTCCAGGCAGAGGACATTTAGGTGAATCACATTTACATTTATTCTTTTATCCAAGGGATAATATTCACATATCCAAAGCGACTTACAATTGCTATATATGTCAGAGGTCGCACGCCTCTGGAGCAACTAGGGGTTAAGTGTCTTGCCCAGGGACACAATGGTGGATTGGTCACAGTGGGATAGAACCCGGGTCTCTCATACCAAAGTCATAGTCTTATCTATTGCACCATCGTCACTTACGCTTTTTTGATGGCTCTTTCAGAGGTGTGTCAAGCATTCTACAGACTTTTTTATGTCATTCAGAATTTATCTAAGGAAGAGCAAAATGAATAAAGCATTAAAGCAAGAAACATTCTCTAGCTTTTACAAAACCACAAGAAGAAGTGATTATGTAACCTTTGCTTTCTTGCCTGAGATCTATTTCAGGTGGGGGGAGGGAGGGTGCAATTTGCATCGTTACCGCTAGATGGCAGTAAATCTTACTCACTGAACCTTTAAAGTTACTCATTAAAGCTTTGAAGACTTGAACTCCTTCACTTGGGGCAGCAACTCTCTCTCAACCCTGGAGAAAGTAATCCAACAGTGTGCACAGAGAATCTGTGAGAATCCTGAAAATCTCCCAACAGAATCAAGACAAGCTAGCAACCCTGGCAAATTTCAACACCCAGCAAGAACATGCTTGAACTCCTTCCAAGAACTACTCGTTTTACAAGGATCAGATGGCTCGTATTAATTACACGAGTCCAGCACAATGACTCTTCTCCAAGTCCACAAAACACATGGAGTGGTCAAGGGAAAACATCATGAACCCTCCAGGATCTTTGCAAGAGAGATCTTGTCCATTGTTTACAGTTGGCACAGAATCTGCTTTGGTCCTTATTAATCTAACATTTGATGGCCAGATCTTTCTTACAGCACCACGACAGAAGCTTTTCCAGACATTTCCAGAAGTATGATACCCAGATTATGACAGCACACCTACTGTTCCCCTTTTTTAATAATATGAACCACCCACCCTATCTAGCAGCTTGGGTACTGTCTCTTTACTCTCTCTGCATCATTTGTCAAACTAGACAACCCAACAATATCCTGAGCCATCAGCATCCCGAGGCAAATCTTATTCTCCCTACACCTTGCCAGAGCGAGGCTTGCAACTCTACCTTGCAGAGGATGTCAGTTGGGTTTGGACATTACTTAGTGCTCTTTCCACAGTCTGACAATATTCCCAGTCAAGGTCACTGGTTCTTCACCAGTGGTTCATCTGCTGCTTGCATTAGGTTGAAGTCATTATTGCCCGCCTGTTCAGGTTTATGGGCCTTCTTGTTCACTGGGATCTGCAAATAAATGAAGACCATGTGTGCTCCCTTGGTTTTGGAGTAAGTTAACTCCAAAGACTGTAAGGGTGATGGTGGTGATGGCGCAATGGATAGGATGCCTGCCTTTGGTGTGAGAGACCCAGGTTCAATGACCCATCCACCATTGTGTTCCTGAGGAAGACACTTAACCCCTACTTGCTCCTGAGGCGTGCGACCTCTGAAATGTATAGCAATTGTAAGTCGCTTTGGATAAAAAGCGTCAGCTAAATGAATAAATGTAACTCAATTCAGTCCGCAGAATCTTGTTTTGTCTTCAGATTTTGCTTGAATACCTACCTCTACTTATCTTCTGCACTCTTTATCTTTATCTCACAATCCTTCTCTCTCTGCATGTCCCTTTAAAAAAAGTAATTTTCTATGTACATGTGTTACTTCATGCGCATGCAGCCTTGTGGCTCTCCTGTCAGAAAGAACATGGAACTGAGCGTTCTGGCACCTATTCTCAAAGGCTTCTCCTAGATCTCCTCTGGCTTGGATTTTAGCTCATTTGTATGTTGCTTTGGAGACAAAACATCTGCTAAATGAATAAATGTAAATGTAACAGCATTTTGTTGTTTAAACCACCCAAGAGCTATCCTGCAGGTAATTAGACAAGTTTTCAACAGGAGGCATTGTTGCTGGTAGGTTCATCAAAATCTCTGTCAGAGGGGGGTGGAGTGGGATGGTGCATCTGTCGAAGTAGAAGGTACTTGTGGGAAATCCTGTGTGATCCAGGGCTATAAATCTTTTTCTCCTCAAACACTGTCATTGATAAGAATCTGACCTTCTTAGTATTTCTTCCTAACTGCTTTGCTAAAAGAAGAGTTACTAGCCTTGATCAAGGTCAGTCCAATGATGAATATTAATGCTTACTGAATATCTTGCCTTTGAGCTGAAAATGTGAGAACATCATAACTAAGTTAGTTTTTATCTGTAAAGCATCACAAAGCACCTCTATTCAGATAATTATTTTCAATAAAACTATGAACGTATGGGCATAATCACACATTCATTGGAGGGCTCTTGTCCCCCCACTACTGACATAATAGGATAAAGGCCCCATCCAACTTGGCAGAAAGCCAAAAAGGGACAAAGTAATATCTACATGGATGAACATGACCCATTTGGAGACAGGTGGGTTCAATAGTGCACTGAGGTGTTTGAGAAAATAAAATACTGCTTCACAATTGCCCCTGTTCTGGCTTTTGCATATTCCAGCACAGCCTTCGAGACTTACAGAGACCACTTTGACGATAGGGTATACAGTACCGAGGTAGTTTTCTTGGTGGGTTTGGCTCTTGGCACCTCGGGGCTGACTCAGCCAAGGACAGGACAGCTAATAGCAGTAGCACGGCTAACTGAGCTAACTAGCCACAGATCCAGGCAGATAAAGTAAAGCGCTTTAGCAAAAAGTAAATCTGTTAGTCAAGAAACTCTGTAAATCACCTCGGTACTATATTCCCTGTTGGTCTCTGTGTTCGGTCCCATTCATGCCGCAGTCCACTGAGAGGCAGCTGAGAGCAGCTTCGTTGACCTCTCGTTCTGGTGCCCAATGCAGCCCCACGTGCTGATGTTATCCTGGCCTGAAAACCTCCAGATGTGACAGGTATAACGTTAAACACAATACACTCCCCTGGTGCTCTGAGCTCCCAGTCCAGGCTATGTCAGCTATGACCATTAGGCTAACTGAGCTATATGACAGCAGCTAGTTAGCCGCAATCCGCAGTTTCTTTAGCAACTAGTAACACTTTCTGTTTATCAGCAAACTACATAAATCACAGAGAGTTGAGGCAGATCAGCAAGGGATCATGGGGAACTTAAATGTTAATTTTATGAAAAATGCCACGCCACATGCTTGCTCTTGGTGGGAATTGTTGGGCTTCTGTAAATAATTCAGAGTATGAAAGCGCTGTGAGATAACTGTTGTGATTTGGCGCTACATAAATAAAATTGAATTGAATTGAATTGAAATTGAACATGACTTAAGATGTCGGCGTGTTATTCATATGCCTTTTAATGATACCAGGCTGAACCCAACTACATGACAACCTTTAGTAGCAATATGGTAGCCATTCTCCATGCTAAAAAACAAAAAAACAATTATTTCTGGAGATTTTAAAACACTAATATTATTCCAATACACAGGAAACCTGTTTTTGTTACTTTACTTTTGTAATGTGATGGTGAAATAAGTCAATAAATGAGGGTATTGTTGCCCCAATGTCCAAACCACACTATTAAATGTATCACACTACTGCACATGCAAAGTAATACGATTACTGTCAGGAGTGTATTAACAGGTTGAGAACCCAAATGCAGAACCCTGGAGCGGAGCAGGTTCAGTTCATCCATCCATTGTCAACCGCTTATCCTGCGTACAGGGTCATGGGGGGGCTGGAGCCTATCCCAGCTGACATTGGGCGAAAGGCAGGGTACACCCTGGAGAGGTCGCCAGTCCATTGCAGAGCCAGATTCAGTTAAATGATTTATTAAACAAAAGCTAGTTCAAACCAAATCCAAAGAAAATAAGGTGTAATGAAGACTGAAAAACACAGGCAAGGTACTATAGAAACACACTGGGCACAGGCAACAGAGCAACAACAAGCTACAATGTGACAAGCTCTCTGAAATGAGTGTTTTGGGCATTGGGCTCAGTGAGTCAGAATCCAGCTGACTGCTGTCATTTCAGTACAAATTGCTGCGGCCCTCCTCCACCCCATCTCCTTCTGCTCATCAACAGGTTAATTTACAAAACCGTCTGTAGCACTTCTAAAGGTCTAGTAAGAACAAAACAAAGGAAGTAAATATACGAAACATTTGTAACATGTCTTACATTGATTTCCGTTTATTAATTAAATCAGCTCAAAATCTGGCACAGGTGAGCAAGCTCCCACTCTTAGCTGCCTACAAATTAGTCAGTGAAACGCTCCTCATTAATATTAATACGCACTGACTGCATGAAGATAAAGATGAAAATTCTGACAGAAAAGCTAAAAAAAGAATTTTACCCAGCGTGAAAGTGAAGCAGTGTTTGGCTCAAATTCCTGGGGATAAGGCAACATACATGTGATAACAGTGTATGAAACTGTGCACTCACATTGGATCACCTGACATTTTTTTATTTCTTTGTATTGCACATTTCAGGAAAAAGCAATAAAAGTGTTTGTTTAATCATTTGAGAACAGTTTTACAAATGATGTAATATTTGTTGATGAAATATTGTGAGCCAGACTGAAGGATAACATATTTTGGTCCCTTTTATGTTTCCCCCATAGTTCCTGTATGTTTTCCTCTTAGCTCATCTTTAGCTGGCCTTAACCTTTAACCTAGAACAGTCTAACAGTTGTCTCCCTAACAAGGACAGTTACTACATGTGAGAAATGACTAGAGTGGAAGGTCAATGAACACTTGTAGGTCAGCTAATGACTCTAAGCTAGACCCGTCTTACCTTTCCCTGTTACATCAATTAAGCCATAGGTGTCATTTACACTGGGGACGCTGGGGACATGTCCCCACCATATTTTCAAATGGCTGATTTTTTATCCCCATTACTTTTTGAAAGCATTTGCTAAAAACGTTCTGAAAAACAGCTTCCATCAAGAAATGTTAATTTAATAATGAAAATGCTTTGAGAAATATTTATATGTTTTCCCACATATAATATAAAAATATATTTCCACCGTAAATTGGAGCAGAAAATGTCCCCAGAATGCAGGAAATTACCAGTTTAATGTTCAAAATCTTCTGGAGGACCCCCAGACGGCCCTCGTATATATTTCAACATCAAATATTTAATCTAAATGGTGCTAAAAATCTTCTTGTGTTGTTCTTGTGCATCGTCACCTCTGATGACCCAAATGTATCATCACTAATCTGAGCCCTTATGTCCCCACTACTTTTCAACACAAAGTGATGCCCTTGACTTAAGCCCTGTAGGAAATATCTCCAACAGTTTTTAAATTGTATTAAGTTTTATATAACACTACTAATATTTCAGTTTATTTTGCACAACAGTATCCATATCAAACCGTTTCATCCTTCTGCCAGCTGAGTCTCATTTCTCCTGTTTACTTGTGTCTGCATGGCTCAGAGTTACCGTGGAAGACCGCACATTCTCCCGTGAAATTAGTTTTTTATAAATCACAGAGTTTCCTGAGAAAGTGGGGTATGTCTGCTTTTGTGCATGCGCACTGTTTATAAATGAGGCCCCAGATCCAGGTCCAGTTCAGCTCAGCAGAAGCCTTCCCCTCTTCTCATAAGATCACCAGCATCATCTCCACCACCACCATTGTCTAGACTCTGGACTATACTGGGGGTTTTATATGCCTCTGCAGCATCACCCCTTCAAAATACCTTGTTATTATGATAAGGTGTCATCACCATATGACAGTCCACATTCTCCTTTTTTGGTTTTCCACTGTGCAATTCTGGTACCTGATATCTGGTAGGTTTTTTGGTATCACCTCTGTCAAGGTTCCAAGCGAGCTGAGGCAATCCCAAAAGGTGACATGAAAACACTGCAGACTACTGATTAGTCAGAGAGAAGTGTCACTATTCACTGCATCATCATTGCCCTCTCCAGATGGGATGTCTTGAACAAAACCATAATTTTTAAATAGTTTAGGACATCGCTCTCTATACTTTATTTCTTTATTATTGTTATGACAACCTGCAAAACATGGTAAAATAAGGAGGTGCAGACGTTCCTATGTCTGGTTGCTATATGTGGGTCGTGGGTGTGTCAATACATTACTGCAGTTAACTCAGTCAAGTCTCTCCTGATTGAACTATGCACACGCACAAACAGGACCTATACACATGTATTAATGTATGGAAAGATGCTGGAGCGAGGGGGCTGCCTCATAGGATGGCTCCCCGAGCAGTGAGCGGTTCTGTGCCTTGCTCAACGGCACATGGTTCGTGCTGGACTGACCTAATGCCAACCCATATCTACTGAAGACATACTCCACATGACAGTAGTGATGTGCGCCCTCCTCCATGTTTTTGGGAAAGTTCAGCAGTCCCAAAAGACATTCTCACCCATTCAGCCATTCTCACCCCTCCATCGTCTCTCCACAGCAGGCAGCACACAACTCCACACAGCTCTCCTGGTGAATTGTACTTTGAGAGATCAGCAGATAAGTGTTTTTCTTATTTCTGTCTCTTGACTGCCCAGCAATGAAACCTTTCTGTGATACATAAAAAAGAAGACTTTTCTGCAGGGACTGTTTGTTCAATGATCTTCATTTTGTTTGGAGGACAGCATCGCGGTTTGGTATCTATCATAAAAAAATAAAATGTACAATGGCTAAGAAAAATGTTCATTGTGGTTTGAAAACGGTTGTTATTACATTAAAAGGAAACTCCTCAACATGTTTTCATTGACATTTAACTGACGCTTTTATCCAAAGTGACTCACAATGGATCAGAGCAGGAATTGAACCTGGGTCGCTCACAGTAAAGGCATTTGTCTTAGCCATTGCTCCATCACCACCCACCAGGCCAGGGCCGTTTGAAGGAATTTGGGGGCCCCAAGCAAAATGGACATGGAGGCCCCCCCCCCCCAACCCCCCCGTAGACACGCACGCAAAGCCTACAGGAACCACAGCATAGCCATACAGTTAAAGTTCACCCA
>JAPMOB010233790.1:0-26571 GCA_029875015.1 Lepomis gibbosus
AGATAGATAGATAGATAGATAGATAGATAGATAGATAGATAGATAGATAGATAGATAGATAGATAGATAGATAGATGCCTCCCTAATGTCTGCTAATTTTAGGCTGCTGTTTAAAATTCCAACTAAAACAGGCAAATATAATTTCTTAAACCGATTCAAGTTACACAACTGAGCTCTTTATCCTTTGCCTGTCGATGGCTCAATATTAGTGGGCTTTCAAATGAGGATTTAACTTGTTGCCAAGTCAGCCTCCTAAATTAGGCTCCTTAATCTTAATACGCCAGAAACAAGGCCTGAGTTTCAAAATCCAACCACACAACAAAGGGATCAGAGAAAGGGCATTTATTTTTGTCAGAATCACATTGAAATGTTGACAAATACCTAATCCTACTGACCACTCTGGCCCCTCCCAGTTCAAACATAAATAAAATGGGTGTCAAGCACCAGCTTGCTGACTGCTGCCATCATGTTTCTTTACCAACTATTCAACTTTTTCTTTGTGGCTTCCAAAAAGGAGGTAGAGGCTGAATATGACCTGTCCCTTTACAAGCGTGGTGATTTATTAGAGGTCCCCAGGACATTATTCACACATTTTGGTATTTACTTGGGTGATAATCGTGTGGCTCATCTCATTCCGGACATCCTGCCTGTGATTACCAAGAATAAATCTGCAATTGCCAAGATGGTAACAAATAACCGTCTACTGCTGGGGGTTATTGCTAAGGTAGCCAGTGTCAGAGTGGACTCCGTGGTAGATTTTGCGTATGGCTCAGAGATTCTAGTAAACCACATGGACAAGGTGTGCAGTCAGCCAGCGTTGGACGGGGACGAGGTTGCCAGAAGGGCTGAGAAACTCCAGGGCTCTGTCACCTACAGCTTGCTGTGGTACAACTGTGAACACTATGTCATGTACTGCAGATATGGCATGGCCATCAGCTACCAGACCTACCAGGTAGATTCTCTGGTCTCCTTTCAGTAGAAAGATTAAGCGATAAGTTTACTTTTTTCTCTCCACACTGGCTGTAAAAAAGATCTTTTCCTAACCAATGTAAGTAATGGGGGACAAAGTACTCTTCCTAAGTAAAACTGAATTACAAAGTTTAACCAGAGTTAATACAATAATATTCAACATTCTGAGAGATAGTAGCCATAGTAAGTAGATATCTTCCAAAGTTACATTCTTTTACAGTCTATTGCAAAATTCCCTTTCTTCCCTTGAAAAACCTTTTGCCATTTAATTTGATAAGTAAGGCTGCTGAAGCCTCATATTACCTTACCCAGATGAACACTGAAATGCATTTTTGCATGGAACAAGGACTGTAATTTTGATCCCCCATTGTTTACATTGGAATTTTATCACCAATATGATGAGGAAGATGAGGAACCAATACAGCTGCCAGTAACTCTTCTAATGGACATAGATGTGTGAGTATTATTTTAGGGCAGATTTGAAAAAAAAAGACTGTGAACTTATCCTTTAATATAAGATCAATTAAAATACCTTCCATCTAGTATGATTGAATTAGTCTATGAAGAAAATGTTTTGATATATATGATATATAAACAATTATTTATGTTATTGTTAAACAGCCAGTTAAAAACACTCCTTTTTGTGATTAGATTTAGATTTAGAGTTGCATGTGGAAACCTTTTGTTTTTCCACAGTAATCTTTAATTCTTCACAAGTGTTTCTGTCTTTGCATCCCAGACACTTTTGCATGAGAACGGTCACATGCAAAATACAAAGGTTTAAGGTTAATTTCTTGCGTAGTATTTACAATGCAGTTAGTTATTTCCAGGGATTGAGTGAAAAACAGATTATTGGAAAAATGTCGTGAGTGCAAATACTGGTGTTAATCTAAAGGTACTTATGATTGTGCGTGACTGAAGTAAACAGTCTTACTTCACAATGACGGGCTACCTTAATGCTGAAATGCAGACTTACTGACATTTGGTCATGTGAGGATATTTTCACAGCATATTGTTGTTTGCTCCAGTCTAAGTCTACTGGAGAGAAAATTAACTTGCTAACTAGCTCCATCTAGTGTTACTTTGTTCCTACATTACTGCCATTCAGGAGGTAATGAAGACTTTCCTCCTGATGACACAGCTCTACTGCAAAGCTAATTTGTGATTTCCTTAGACTCAAATCGCTGTCTGATTCTCACACTCTGTCTTGTAGTTCTGCACAACAGTACGGAAGATTGTTTTCAGCAGGATGAGCGCTTATTTGACTGCACTGTGTGGTGTAGGAACCATGCTGTATCTGGGCTGCGTTACACCACTGACAGTTTTGCTGACCCTGCTCATCTCATTCACCATCTGGATGGCAGCCTAACAACCTCTGGAGAGAACGCTCAGAAGAAAAGACTCACTTAAACACACTGGTGGAAGCTAAAATGGAGTCATATGGTTTAGCAGTGTGATTAAAGGCATTGGGAAACAATTCTGTTCATGATAATAAAAATGCCAGTATTTTTTGAGACAATTGTTTTTTTGTTTTTTTTATATCAACTGATGTTTTATTTTTCTTTGCCATCTGCTCCTGATGGGAAGGCTGTTTTAAAACTTTTCTTGTAATATGCTTAATTTTGTAAGTTATTTATCATTCATGTTCACCATGCACTAATATTCAACATTTATCGCATTTTAGTAGCAGCTCATAGATTATAAGTGGATTTGACTCAGCATTGTGGGAAATTAATGAAGACTGGGATAAAGCTCAAGAAAGATATTTGGAAGGATGAGAATTACCTATTGCATGATGGTGTATGCAGATGGATGTTGTAGGATGTGAATGCTTTTTATCTCATCAGTGTGATACTATACTTATCTCATACTCTAGCTAAAAGGTTGCCTTGGACAAAGTAGACAAAGCGATAAGTGTCTTATTAACGGAATACAGTATCATTTACCGTTGGTAGCGATTACATGCCCAAAAAACATAGCAATGTGCCAGACGGGAGCGAAGAAGACTGCTTTCTGATTTAAACAAGGCAGGTTTCAAAATATGAAAAAGGTTTGCTTTGGAAATATTTTGTGAAGAAGTAAATGTATTATATATGTTTATTTGGCCTCAAAGATACCTACATTGTTTTTGAGTAAGAAACATAACTTTGGTTCTCTACAGGTAATCTCTAGTGGGTACTTTTAAAAACCTACGAGATGCACATTATCTTCTTCTGTGTCTTGTTTCAATGAGGATGTCAAAGAAAAATGTAGAACCTTGTGAGAGAGAAATATCCCAAACTTTTAACATTTCATTTTGCTTGTTGGCAGAAATTATACAATGATGTGTATTGATAAAGTAGTAATTATTTATATTCACAGCCATTATCACATCTCTGATAACCTACTGCCGTACGTAGATCTTGAGGTAAGATTATTTTGTCTAATACTACTTGCTATGAACCTCTCGCTCCACCATAAAAGATGTAAAAAGCCACTGGGATTAAACTGTATAACTGTATCTCAGCATCACACCTGATTAACACAGGTAAAGACCAGTGTTAATGAAGGATAATTGCCTTGACATTACACTTAGGCACTAATCCTACAGAGAAACACTATGTATTGATTTAAGAGAGGCTGATGTAATGGGCTGAAGCCCCCAAGTTCTATTAAGCGAGTGTGCAGGTGCAAAGTCCTTGCTGAGATTGAAGAGTAACTGAGTTTTGTCACCTCTAAAATTGCAGCCTTTCAGCTTTTAACCTGGATCCACTGAGGGAAATCTGATTTTCATATCTATATTTCCACATGGTGTCAAGGGTCTCCTTTATTCAGCTACAAATAAATACATGTTTGGATCACATGGCTGCTTTAGAAATCAGGTTTTCTGTTTCTGTAAGAACAGAGTGGAATGAATCTATACTGAGAGCACAAACAAGCAGTCTGTCTCTAGGATGAAGTAGGATTTGCTCTAAGCGTAAACATGGTTACAATGTGCAACATTCATAAGGACCATTGCAAAAAAAACAAGTTTACTGTACTCTTAGTCTTGATTAATTTGTTTATTAAAAATTCATGCTTTTGATATTCTTTGATCAATGTTATGCTTTTAGAGTTGGGACTTTCTTTGTGTTTGCTATTTTAGCACAGCAGTAAGTCTTTATTTCCAATAGTTTTCGCCCACACCACGACCTTGAGGGATAATACAGCCCAAACATTCCAGCTGTGAAATGGTTCCCACACCATTGAGAGACTAGTAGTTCCTCAACTGAACAATAATCTCTCCAGCAGTAGTGTTTTTTGAAACATTTCAATTTAAATTGAGATGCAGTATACAACACAAATCTTTGCATTTGATTATTTTTCTTATAATTTCATTTGAATGCATCACTGAATGCATGTTCTTTACATCGTACTTATCTAAATCAATGCCAATGTGGAGAGTGGATGCCTATTGAAGCAGGAAAATTAGCAAATAGTGTATCACAACTTACAGACATGCATCAATTTGCAATAATACACTTGAAGATGCTGTTGGTATGCAGGATATATAAAAAAAATAATGATATGTGTCATACGCATGATCTGCTCCTTAATGTGGTCCATAATTGGAACCTGGAACACGTGGACTCTACCTTGATGGAACAGTTGGACTAAAATGGTGCTGTCCAACAATCAGGAATACATATCTGTAATTATGCCAAAAACTAGTTTTACATTAAGATGTGGGAAAATCAAGTTCTGAATTGCATAAAATGTGCGTTACTGTATGTCCAGTAAATTTTCATTACAATACTTCCCAGCTCATGCTCTGTGGTACAACTCAAATTTGGTGGTTTTCATGACAGTGTAGTACATGTTCAAGTTATGATGATCAGATAAGAGGTGAGAAATGTAGAAGAGAAACAGTACAATTGTTGATTACCACAGCTATTAAACGCTGAGGGTGAATATGATACAGCAGCAACTGCAGTCATGTTGACAAATACTGAAACAGACAAGTAGCTATTCAACAGACAGAAAAAGAAGGAGAATTGTTGTTATTTGAAAGCAAATGTGCAGCAGCAATGACTGAAGATGTGTCATGATCATCTCATTGAGATTCAGAACAGACTCTTGTGAATCTTGATATTCAGATAAAGATTGAAGCAAACATTCCTAAAGATGCTCCCTGGCTGTGAAACCTGCATGGCAATAAAAATACCTTTAATTTATCATTGCATATAAAACAAAAAACTAATAAAAAATCCTGGTTCCTGCCGCACCATGTTTTCACAAGACGACCAAAGAAGCAGCAATACCCAAATGAATGAGGTGCATTGTACCTGAACCCAGTTCTTTCACCATTATTGCATACATGAGGGATAGCTACCAGGTTTAAGTGAGAGAAGAAATGTGAGTTTGGAAGCTTCAACAGCAGAGATTTATGGATGAAAAACATGAGACTGCTATTTCCTGTTGGCTGTAATTAGGGCTTTCCAAATGTGTGATACAGAGAACTGCGATGAGTACAAATTTTGCCATTTGTGATTAAGTGTAATGCACTGTGATACACTGCATTTAACTGCTGACATGGTAATGGAGCAGCATGACAGCACAGAATATCAGAATATCTCCATATTCTAGGATAGACATGAGGGCTGATAGCACACTTGTTTTGCAGTTGGAAGAAGACAAACATCCTTCAGTTCTATACAAGAAGCCTGCTTTTTGTTGATAATGTTGATTTAAATTTTTTGAGTCAAATGTTGAATGTGTCAAGCTGTCAAGCCAAATTAATGAATTAAGCCTAAATATGTGAAGGACTTAGCAAGAGAAATGTGCCATGTGAAGTTGTAATAGCAGTATTCCCCGAGTCACTGGTGTAGGAGGAGAATACCATGCACTTGGTCTTTTCTGCATTTTAAAGGAGGCTCTGAATAAAGGGTGATACTTGGAAAACATCAAAGGCAGACAATGAGTCAGGACTTGGACTGGGGTGGCACCTGGGGCGTGTACACAATGGTGTCATCAGAAAAAATAGTATTGATTAGGAACAATTATGGATAATGTAAAGCCCACAGGACCAAGAACAGAACCTATTTCTAAAGTTAAGAGAGCTTGACTAAGTACCAACCGCAACAACAGTCTGAGATCTCTCTGCGAGGTCAACACATGTGGATTTGTCTTAACCAACAGACTTGGACCGGCTATGACCCGGGCAAAAACCAGACTGCTGTGGCTGCTGTAAATTAATTGAGTCAATAAAGGTGTGTAGTTGTAAAATGACCAATGTTGTAGGATTTTTGATAAGACGTTGCATAGATGATATGGGGAAGAAGTTGTTAAGTTTGAAGAATGCCACTTTTGTGGAAGGGTTATTACTGAGGTGCCTTTCCATGAAGCTGGAATCATGCCTGTCAAAATGGTTTTGAGTGTGTGCTAAATGGAGACAGATTAATGGGGCACTTAGATAAAGAAGACATGTATCCATCTCCACAAGTGTTTTTACAAGCTTTTAACCAGAGCTGCTATCTTCACTGCTTACCAAATAAACAAATCAAAATGATTAAATAACACCAAAATAAATACAACCAAAGACTTTTTAAACACTCTTGCCAATTTCTTTAAATATTCAAAAAGAAGTGGGAAGAAGAAAAAAACTTATTTTTATACCACCCATTGACCATGCTTATTAATAATCTACTCACCTTCCAAATTAATATTTACATTTCTACTTTGTCATACCCAAAAGCTATTCAAAATGTACATCAAATATTAAAAACAATAAAGGAAAAAATAACATAAAAGGAAAGAATGGATTTCAGCAACTCAGAAAAATTAAATAATAACAACAATGATACCTCCAGAAAACACTTGTTCACCACCTTCTTTATTCCTGTAACCTGTGAAAACCATATCTTTATACCTAATTTTATACTTTTTTACGTTTGGGCATTGCTTTAGTTCCTCACATCGATAGTATGGTTCCTCATTGAGACTGTTTCTGGTTGTCCATGTCCTGTAAGTTTTGAAATTCTGTTTCCTCCTTAAATTAAAACCCCTCTCTAACCCTGAATAATATAATATTTCTCTGCAATAGGTTATTTTTGGCTTTGAACATTATTTGGGCTGTTTGATATTTCACAAGATTAATTAATTTTAAAAATTGTGACTGTAATCATAATGAGTGAGTGTGATCTCGATACCCAGCGCTGTGAATAATCCTTATTGCTCTCTTTTGGAGAAGTGAATGTAATGAACTTTTTTAGTTGTTTCATTCATATTCATATTGCCTGAAGGTTAACCAGGCCTCAACGGTACCACTGGATCTATCCTTGGACCAGGCTTTGTCTCTATTGTAGAAGGCACTGGAGAGTTGTGGGGAGAACCAAGGTCTGAAGCTGTTTCAAAGTTTGTATCTGTCATATCAGTAAGTAACAATGTTAAAAGAGTTTTCAGTTTTCCAATGCCTCAGCATGATTGGTGGATTGATAAGTCCGCCTCCCTTGGTCAGTCAGAGTGAGGACATCTGGGGATGGATTTTAAATGTGCTGTCATCCCCTACAGACAGTGTGTAAAACATTAAAACTCCTGCGGGTATTTAGGTATGCTTCAGTCACTTCAGATATCTTGGGAGCATTATTCTATTTAGATAGAGGAAATCAATTATCAGTCACTACTTTGTGCAGTCGTGTCTAATCACTGACTTGCAGTGTATTATTGTTTAGTGATGGGTGGGTAGTTCTCATTTATAGGAGTGAGTTAAGATGATGATCGCTATCACTCTACAATACATTTATTTACTTGCACTGCCTTTTCATTGGACAAGATATTAACATGTATACAAGCATAAAATCTACACGAAGAATACATTTTTTATTCTCATTCCAGAGAGATAGCTCTATTATCTAGTTGATTAATGTGCAAAAATTCTCATTAATCATTTGAAGCAGTCGTGTGGGAACCTAATTTGCTCAGGCTAAGAGTGAAAAAGCAAAATTAGATAGAAGAGATATAAGTTTAACTAGGACATGGTTTGATTATAATAAATTAAAATCTGTTTTTATTCTGAAATCTCATATAATTTCATTTGTAGCTCTTAGCCCAACATAATGAAAACACATTGAAGCTGTTCTGATCATTAACAATGAATCAAATGATGATGTAATATGATATGAAAATGTAGTGATGAACAGAGAATATCATCCAACTCTGCATTTTGCCTCATAGCTTTTTAGCATCATTGCTTTGTTTTTTACAGCCTACAACTTTACTATTTTGATTCAATCTCACCATTATCAACAAGCTTGTTGCAAACGTCAGGCAGATAAAGTTGGCAACTATCTGGTGGAGCATATAGCATCTAAAGAGCCAGGTTTACTTTCTTAGGAGTTGACAAAAAAGAGACCAAAAAAGAGCTAAAAAGAGAGTCTATTGGATTTACAACCAGAAACACAACTCAATGCTAATGTTGCCTCATGTCTGCTGGATGTGGAATAGTAAACCAAGTGGCCAGAAAATAAAAATAAAAATCAGTTAAAGTCGGTTAACAGATTTCTGGCCTGTTAAAGCATAGGCTACTTGTGGATTTGCATGTTTCGTTAAATTTACTACAAGTCACAGCTATTGAAAGTCATGCAGTGCTTTAGAACATTTTTATTGACTTTTTCTATTCCAGTTGTCCATTGGTTTGCATTCAGGTCTTTATGGTAAACGTAATCTATTAGCAGAATCTCAATGTTTTCTTGAGTCATGTAATCCAGCACAGTGAAGATGAAGTCTACGTTAAAGTTACATTACTGCGATGAGGTCATGAATGAACAACCTTTGCTCCATGGAATTTGCTGTCACCAGAGGTGTTCCTTAATTCCTCTGTCTGTAGGAGTCTGTAGACTTCCCTAAAATCTGAGATTCAAATGTAATCCAGGCAAGCTATATTTGGTATGTAACAAATTTGAAAGTCAATTGCTGTCTATAGCAAATGCCACCAGCAAAGAAACCTGAAACCTCTAGCACAAACCAGACAGAGAGACTGAGAGTTTGCACTAGTATAGTCAAAGTTTTGATAGCAAACATAGTAGCTTGTACTGCTTTTGAATGTAAACCAGAGCCTGGAGCGTCCTTCCACTATCTACTACTTAATTACAATGTGACAATGTAAATGCACTGTGACATTGTACCAGATATTATTGTTTGTTTCACAACCGCTGTATCAGTCACTGCCAGTTAAACTAACAAGCTAATAAACAATTAAACAAACACAAAAAAGCTACAGGTACCATTCAAAAACCAAATTGTCCCGCATTATAAACCACTGCAGAAAGATAACCGGCTCACCACAAACCCCCTTATCTGAACTGTAACTGTACCCTCGCCATCACTCTTTCCAGTTACTGCCATCAGGCAGATGATATAAAGTTCCACTGGCCAGGAAAAACATTTACAAGAAATCTTTCATACCGTCTGCAATAACCACTCTGAACAACAAAAATCTATCTAGCTATTCTGATACATCTGCTGGTCACCGATTTTGGTGCACAACAAACTCCTCAGTATGCGTCTGATGGAGGCTCAAACATGTAATCTATGGCTGAATATGTTTCCTCTAATGCTAGCCATCTTGATGCGCAATGCTCTTTCACTGGTCAACCTAGTGCAGGCAGCAGTGGTGGGCGTGGGCATTTATAGATCCAGAACATCTCAATGAGGGAGAAATAGTAGTTTCCAGCCCACTGATACAAGTTTTTTTTATTTTATTTACTTTTTATTTAACAAAGCCATGTGAAACTAAATATTAATTATAGCAGTGTTTAACATACTTTAAAATGTGTCTGGGGGGGACTTTAAAACACACTATTATGGTTCTTTAAAGACAACAGAAGAATCTTTTCTTGTGCTGACATTCACTTTAAAACAAGGTCCTCATTTACAGTCTGCTCCACATCCTAAAATCATAGGGGAAACTCTTAACATGCCCACTCAGGGTCTCCTGGTTTTTCTCATTACTTCACCATCTGTGTAGTTGCACTATAGGCAATGTGGGCTTTTGCCAAGGATGCTGCCCGACAGTAACTCAATTTCAAATGGTCACATGGTGTCTTGGTTTATAACAGTGGTAATCAAATGAAAAAACAATCACGAGCCAGAAGCTTAACAGTTTAAAATGGGTCAGCTTGTGCTACACTTGAAATGGTAAACTCATTGTCATTGACCATAATAAAAAATGTTAGGGTTACTTCATGTGAGGTCTCTAGTGATGATGCTGGAGTAAAATCGATTAAGTTTCAGGATTGTAGCATCTCAGAAGAGTGGCACTTTGCTTTAATTACTCAGATTCATTTGGGCCAAAAGGATGTTGTTTAACATCATTACTGTTACATTTCTGTAGAAATTATTTTCAGGCACAGCGTTGAGTTTTGCTCATTATTGTCAATGCTGAGTTGTTTCTGTTGGCAGACTTACCTGTTAATAATTGCGTCATGTTCATTATGCTTCTCATTAAATGACACACTCTGTTTAGGTGTGTGCTCCTGACAGTGTGTGTCTGTGTGTTGGTCTTGTGGTAGACTGCGGTGTACCCTGCCTCTTGCTCAATTTATGCTGGGATCCTCTGTGACACAGGTATAATTAATGGATAGGTGATATTTGTTTCAGAGTATTACTTGTGACTTAGTGCTCACCAGGCTGGAAAGAAGCAAACACAACCATGTGTGCACTCATGTATTCAGCCCTTCTTCTGCAGTCAAATTCATTCATAATTGGTCACATTGTGTGTGGATTTCTGCTCCATGAAAAATGTTTTCAAATTCAAAATTAATGTTTTTAATTCCAAATCGACTCTTATATATGAAGCATTCTGTTTTTACCACTAAGAATCTCTTCATTTTTGTCCTTTTAATCAGCAGAAAATGCTAGCTCCTTCACACTAAATAAAGTCATGCAGATCCACACCATGCATTTGTTATAGTCATGTTTCCTGTGCTCTTCACTGGATTAGTCTGCAGAGGCCTGCAGAACCATTGTTAAGTCAAAGAGACATCATCTATCGGTTGGAGGATGTTGGTCAGGAAAGGAGCGACTCCTCCCTGTGCCTCAACCCGCCTCATCTGTCGGGCAGGGCAGGTAATGCGCCCTCAATGCCAAACTGTCTGCAGTACCCACTGGCAAATGTTTGCTGTTGCGCGCACGCTGCTCTTCCTTGAAGAAGGTTATTCCGTCAGTGTTTGAGTGGATTATATTATTTTAGTTGTCTGGTTGCCACAGGAACGAGAAGAAACATGTCAAAAGCTATCACTAAACTTTACTGGAAGCAGAAACAATGAGAGGAATCTGAAAATCTCACTGGGCAGATTAAGGTGAGTGAGTGAGATCTTAATCTCAGTAAAATTAAAAGATTGTTGATCTTGCATTTTCTTTTCGTTTGATACGGACCATTCCAGTGTGGAAAAATCACTATATGCTTGCATATTATAGCTAATGACCCATGTCACGCTTCACACTTATAATGTATTTTCAAGTATCACAAACTGCCACAGGATTCAGTGACAACCGCATTTTAACTTCGAGGCTAAAGCCACTTTTTCGGCATAACGGATTCATAAAATACCAAAAGAACACGACTGGGATATTCCCATAGCTCCCATAAAGGTTAATTCGACAACAGTTCAGTTCATTGTAATTTAAGATTTTCCGTTTCGCAGGTTGTCAGTCATCTTCACTCTTAAATAGTCTGGTTTGTCTAGTGAGTAGATAAATGAAGTGACGAAATTATAAAAAAATATATATATATCAACAAACGAATACTGCACGTGACTATGGTTCCTGCATCCATTGTGATAGCCCAAGATCTTCGTGAGGGAAAATCCACCCTAAAAAGAATGTGTGTATTTCTCTTTCTGAATGTAAGCTAAAAGTCACACGCACACAGCAGTTATCATACAAGCTGGAAAACAGAATAGTGAGACTTTGATTGATTTTTGGACTGAATGACTTTATAGCTCATATATGCTTAATTTGAGTTTTATTTGAAGATAGCTATGATGAGTAAATGTTGCAAATTACTGCAAAATCACCATGACTGCTGTTCGTCTCCATAGCTTTTGTTCTATCAGTGGAACAGCTCCAGCACCAGTCTCCTGACTGTATCATCTACAGAATGTCTTTGTGATGTTTAGCTCATTTTAAAAAGACTAATGTAAATCTAAAAATTACAAATGTGCTGTATAACATTAGAGATGTGGCATTCCTTAAAATCTACACATATTGAAAATAATTCTTCCACAGCGTCACTGCTGACGGACAACACAGTGCATTTTCAGTAAATGCTAAAAATAATTTTTTCTATATTCCACCCTATTGTTTTTGCTGAAATACTGAAAAGCCAGATGGTTCCTTGTGAACTATCTAAAAACATCATTTAAACAAGACTAAAAATTCCCCGAGCACAGCAACACAATGAGGTGCTGGTAGATAGCAGGATAAATCTATGAAAAATCAAAAACAAACTACTGCACAGTGATTTGACTTACTATTTTATTTGTGAGCAACGCGTTTCGCTCATTGCATAGCAAAGTCAAATCAGTGTGCGGTAGAATATCATTTACTTTGTCTGGGTCACAACATGTATGTTCATTGCTGAAACTGAAACTCTTTTCACAGATTGCTTTATGGGGACTGTTAGCCATGGATACAACAGCGCAAGTAAACACAACTCAAGTGGAAGATTCACAACTTGAACTTAAATCTTCCAACTGCTGCTCAACTACAGGCACAATAACTGATGAGAACTTTTTGAAGCTGGACGACAGCACAAAGCTGGTTGGAGTTCAAGTTGTTCTCATCCTTGCTTACAGCACAATCATACTGTTTGGAGTCACTGGAAACTCCTTAGTGATATATGTCGTCTACAAGTTTAAAAATCTACGAACTGTAACCAATTTCTTTATTGTAAACTTAGCTGTGGCAGACTTGCTGGTGAACACGCTGTGCTTGCCCTTCACCCTCGTCTACACTCTGTATGGCGAGTGGAAGTTGGGTCAGGTGCTGTGCTTCATGGTGCCCTGTGCTCAAGGCCTGGCAGTGCACGTGTCCACCATCACCTTGAACGTCATCGCCCTGGACCGCCACAGGAGCATCGTCTACCACATGGAGAGCAAGATGTCCAAAGACATGTGTGCTGTGGTCATTGTCATCACGTGGGCTGTCAGCGCCCTGTTGGCCAGCCCGCTCGCCATCTTCAGGGAGTACGGGACGTTTGATCTTTCACCAGGCGAGTCTATTCAGGTATGTACAGAGAAGTGGCCGGAAAACAGCATGAACGGAAGCATCTACAGTATATCAGCGCTTCTGGTTCAGTACGGTTTACCTCTGGTCATCAACTCTGTTGCTTACATCAGAATCTGGAATAAGCTGAAGAATCACATGAGTCATGGAGGTCGAAATGACCGCCATCAGCGCAGGAAGAAGACCACTAAGATGCTGCTGACCATGGTGGTGGTCTTTGCTGTCAGTTGGTTGCCTTTGCATGCATTCCAGTTGGCGGTTGACATTGACAGCGCTGTGTTGTATATGAAGGACTTTAAGCTGCTTTTTACTGTGTTCCACATTGTGGCTATGTGCTCGACGTTTGTCAATCCCATCCTGTATGGGTGGATGAACAACAACTACAGGATGGCCTTCATGTCTGTGTGTAAGTGTTACCTGCCCTTCAGTTTGTGTTCTAAAGGCAGACAGACACACAAAGATGAAGACAGGGTTTGTACTGAATGCAAATCAACACATGTCTAAATTGCACTGTCAAAGAAGGTCAATTGCTAATGATTTGTGGAATTGTGAAGTTTTGCTTTGTGTGGGCATGTTGGTCTCTCACAGTGAGGAGAATGAAAATGATAAATAGGATGAAAGAAGTTACTTTTTAAAAAATGGCTTTAACTTAGTAAGAAACTAAATCACCATTATCCAACAATGCGGCAAAGGTCTTGTTACAGTCAATACTTCATCTCAGAAGTATCCATGAGTAAAGCTATGATGGATACCCCTCTTTGTTGATGCAGTTTGTGTGTGTTTGGCATTTCCCTTTACATGTATGATTTTTTTAGCCTGTTTCTTGTGTTCTTAAACTTGGAAAAAGATGATGCACCCTTAAGAGCCTTGTTAATACCACAAACTCTCACTTTTCAAAATCCTATTTTTGTCACTTGATGGTTGATGTTTTTACTAAAGTCTCCAGATTCCAATTCTCCAGGTGAGAGATGATCTGACTGATAAAAATGTTAATACACTCATCTGAATCACCTGCAGATCTTACCTGGAGCTCAGAGCTATGAGATACAGAGCAGCAGCAAGTGTTTGCAGACTTTTTCTGCCCTGGGTTTTGCCTCTACATACAACCTGCACTATTGGTGAAGGTTGCTGTGACTGAATGGAGGAAAACCTGCAGACACTATGCAGGGATTGAAAAACATGTTTTTAAGGTAAAAACAGAGATAATTTAGTCTATATTTTCATTTACAGATATAATTTAAAAGACAATTTAAAATTTCCAAAAAGATGCTAGAATTGAACACTGGTTAAAAAATAAGATATAAAAGTAAAGCTGCAAAGACAACTAATAAGTTATTAACTGACATTCAATATAATATGACCTACTATTGTCACAGTGTTTGTAACTGTGATTGTGTCACTAAGGATTGAAGTCCTTTGTCTATGAGGTATATTATTTGTTTTTTTCCTCTCATAACTACAGTTTACCTATCAAGTGACAGGTGTAGCCATACCAGTAAATGATAATTCAAACATTATAATGAACCAGGACATAACAAGTATATATATACACACACACACTTATATATATATATAATACAAATCACATAAAATGATTAAATTTTCATACATACACAAAAACACCACTTGTGTGCATAAGTCATCCATATACAATTTAAACAAGAACTGAGGTAATATACTGACATGCAATGACATCTTAAAAAGTTAAAAACAACTAATTAGCTTGGTTTACGCACAATGCTAATTCAGAGTAGGTATTTAGATACTTTTCTAACCCTCATTTTGGCAAAAGTTTTCATGTGATTGAAAGACTTTGAAGCATGTAAATACACATGATACAGTTGTTGGGTTTCTTAAATAATATTACAAAGAGTACGTTCTCGACCTTTTCTATGAAAAGTGCGATAACTTCTGCTATGCTATTTGCGCTATATGAATAAAATTGAATTGAATTGAACATGATTGTGGTGAAATATGATGACTATGATATATGCTTCTGTAGAAAAAAGAAGATGGTCGTATCTAATAAACCTCCAGAATTTGTTTGAAAAATTACTTTGCAACTTTTTGGCAAGTGAACCTGCCTTTATAGTACTTTAATTTGGTTAAGCGGAGCTGAGAGCCCATTTAAATCATTGGTGCGCTTTGAAAGCTTGAACAAGGGCCAATGCTTACCTTTTCTGTACCATAAAAGCCTCTCACCACAGTCTGCATTTCAGTAATAATAGTAATGAATGCTTTGTTTTTATAGTTCAGCCCTTACCTGCCACTTTATCAGGTTTGTCAATATGATGTCAAACTGTCAAAACCTCAGTATGTTTCCCTTTTATGTTATTGTACATTTCTGGAATGTACACCTCTACATGAGGTATCGTCTCTAAATTCTTCTATGCTATTCATTATTCATTGTGCTCAGTTGACCTGACATACTTGATCATAGAACTGTGATATCGTTACCACCACTAGTATCATTTAAAGTCAGGTAACAACAGGTAGTATAAGATATATTATAGGACATATGTCCGAGTTAAATAAATTTTCAGAATGTATAATTACTATAAGAAGGCGGTATTATGTTTTTCATACTTGTGTTGTTGCTGCTTTATAGAACAAGCACATAACCGGCTCTTTTGAAGATGAATGTCTAATGATGCATTTACATCAACAATCAAGGTTTGGCAGAGCTGAAAAGGGGAGCAACCCAGAGCCATGTAGAGAGCTCCATGATCCGCCATTGCTGTTGTCTATTAGACATAATGTTTATTATTGAGAATTGTTTATTTTGTATGTTATGATTGTATAGAAACATCGGTGTATGCAGTCATGCCAATAAATAATGGATTAATTGTAAATATAATATAATCAACTGTTGAATGTTAGTTGTTAAAAATATGTGCAGATCTCTTTGACATACTATATGTGAGATTTTCTTCTAAAGCCTCTTGTTTATTTTGGCTGTTAACAAGTTGGAAGAATATCTATGGGTTTAAATGAGGGGTCAATGATAACTGTCAGGATTCAGGCATACTGTATATGGACTGGGAAACTGGCAACCGTGCAGAGTTTTCTGTTGATTTTTACTGCAATCTAGCCATTTGATTCAGTGTTACTGCACTAATAATGTTGCTAAATGGACATTTAGTGAACATGCCATAATCTCCCACATATTATCAGCCTGGTCATACTAATTGTAATATCTTGTCAAATGTCAGCAATCCAGCCAAGTTGGAAAGTTATTTTTTATTTTACTGCATGCTATATAATATAAAAATAAATATTATTCAGGGCACATGTGAAATGGAGAAACTGACATGTGAAGTGCAACACTGAGTAATCTACATTCTTCAGCCTTGACATTTATTAGGGTCTTTGTTATGTGGTCTGAGCTACAGTCTCAGAGGGATGCAGATGTTTGCGTGTGTTAGCATTATGTGCTCAGTAGGAAACTGAAATAGGATTTCTTATTAGACAGACGGGAGGAGTTCCTCCCCTTTCCCGACTTGTCTTTGTTCACAGTGAGCATCCTAATTACCATTATTTGCTTTTACAGTGATTACACCGGTGCTCAGGTTTGAAGAGCCCTTCCTGTTGACCAGGTCCTCACTGATTTATTTTGTGCATACGTGAGGAGCCGAGGGACTGGGATATTAGTTCTACATCTCCATTTTTAGTAGCTAAATTATTCATGGTGTATTCAGCACAAAATCAATAATTGTTTCTTTAACTGTCTGATGTTATTGAGCATCTGCTGCAACCGCAAAGTGTACCCTCAGGAGGATGATACTTGCTAATCAAGTAAAATGAACAATAGCTTCGAAACTAATTAAATTAATTCTAGTTTGCTGATGTCTTGTCTTTTTGCTTTCATAAGAGAGAGCACTTACGTCACTCTCCATGTTTGTCTCTTGGCTTTCCATCCATATGTATAAACATTTGATTGTCAATTAATTGTATTTCTATTGTAAAATAATTAAGTGGGGTTGCAAGTGAAACACAATGTGACAGTATATTCCGAGATGGCTCACTTAAAATACATAGAGCCTTTTAAGTTAGTGGTGACTCATGATGTTCTTTAGCCACTTACTTTACTTTTATTCATTTAGCTGATGCTTTTATCCAAAGCAACTTACAATTGCTATATATGTCAGAGGTCACTGTAACGCCTTTGGAGAAACTTGCTCAGGAACACAATAATAGATGGATTTCAGTGGGGGATTGAACCTGGGTCTCTCACGCCAAAGGTATAGTCTTATCCATTGCGCCATTGCCACCCTGAGCACTTGAGTGCCTTTAATTGGGATGTCGGTACTATATGATTTAAAGTCATTAAATGAATGAATGAATTAAATCATTAATGGAAAACTAATGCTTAAAATATTAGTCATAGTTATCAATTACTCAGTTAGGCAGAAAATTCCCCATGTATGAGGGCAAACTGCCCTTGGGCTTCAACTTTTCTAATTTGTGTGCTCATCAGATTATTGTAATGTAGATTGTTTTAAACCAATGGAATAGGAAATAAAAGTTTTAAAGCTGTATTCATTTTTGGAACAGCCCTGACATAATATTGCCATACAAAATAATCATACTGCAGCTAATATGAGCAACAGTTACCTACTTACACACCCAGCTTTCATTTTGACTAATTTGTTTGCCACCTGTAGAATCTCAAACATTCATTGACCTTGTAGCTGTGGGTGTGTCCAGCTCCTCAGAAAAAAAAATCTGGATCTTGCTAGCTTGCTAGGTGTTGGACTTGCTTCCCCAACTTTGATGCTAACTTGTTTTCTGTTTGGCAATGCAGGCAGCATACAATGGCTTTATCAGAAGTTTCTTAAAACAACTTTGTGTGGTTCTTACTGCAAGCTGCTGAGATTTAACCATAAATTGTATAAATCAAGAAATCAGCTCAGTGGAACTGTGGAGTGGTGTGGTGATAATTCTCTGTGTTTGTCAGTACAAGCCACACCTTTCACTTAATTTAATATCAAGATTTTAAAAAAGTATTATAATAGCTTTAAGACTTCAGTTTGCACTCTCTGGTAACTTGTGTTGGACATTTCTGTTTGTTTGTTTGTTTGATATTTTACAGACTTAATAATAACTCAACAATAAATTATATATTCAATCAATAATCAAAATGATCATTATTTGCAGCACTAGAGTGAAATCTACAATTAAACATACAACAGAATACCTGATACAGACTGTAGGCATATCTTAATCTCAAAAGATAAAAGTCAGTGCATTAGTTTGGCTACAGTGTTTTCTGTTGTCATGTCTTATGGTCAAATAGCTAAAATTTGATACTTTAGTTCCCTCCAGTGTCTCAACAGGGTCTTACAACAGCAGAAGGATCAACTTTTCTCATTATACAGTATGTGCAGTGTCATAGATGCAAGCCTATTGGTGCTACTGTTGAGACTTATTCTTACTAAGCATTGTCGCTGTATTTGTTTGTACACTGCTATGCACTGCACTACAGTGCAAGTATAGTCACTTGAGAGTTTCAGGGGTTTATGAACCAATAAAAGGCTGATGTGTTTATTCTTAACACAGCATTATCACATCATACATTCTGTTTCTGACTGTTTCAAAACTTGATGCTTTCCATAATATCTAATTTTTTATTACTGCACCATGTCATATATTTTTCTTCATCATTTAAACTCAGTTTCACAGACTGGAAATTCTGGAAACAGAAATTTAATGTCGTCTGGATTTTCAAATAAAGTTCAGTAGTTTTGAAAACCACATCAAATAATGATGGACCCATTGCCTTGGCACGCTTTATACTCAGCAGACTCTGTTGTGTAATTGTGTCTATCTGAGACAGGAGTAGAAATATTTGAATCTCAATATCAAACCTACAACTCATGAAAAAAGGAATAGTGTTACACTATATCCCCATCAATGTGCCTTAGAGCAATTTTGACTCGAGTCATTTGAGTACGTACTCTTCATCATCCGTGTGGAGAGTTGAAGCTTGTCCCCCATGGTTGGAGATTAACCAAAGGTTTAACAGTGTAAACAGTTTTTTTTTCAGGTCACCAAACTGTTAAATACTCATGATTGTAACTATTATGGGGTGATGGCTAAACATATTTATAAATACATACAAATGTTGTCACTTGATGTATACATGTATGGATTTTATCATGTTTTGTATACCTGAGTCTGTGTGCCGAATTATCTGCGTGTTCTGTGTTTTACCTGGCTGCTCGTCAAATGTCCCCTCACAGACAACAAAGTTGAAGCAGTGTTTTCAGCATATCAGGCTGAGTATTGAGCAAAGCTCTGCTTTGAAGTACATGAGGTTACTAATAAGAGTGATAATTGTCCCGCCCTATCAGGTGCAACAAAGCTAATAGGAGAGTCAGGGAGATGTGAATCAAATAGACTGACTCTGTACACTCCCAGAATTCTGAAAAGTGATCTAATCAAATTAAATAAGTGAAATCACCAGTGTGGTTTAACCATGGACGTGCCAGGCTTTAAGGTCTTAATTTTAACTTAAAAGTTGAATTTAATTGACCGAATTTTGCTTTTTTTTGTCTTTTGTTGTTTAATCGAAGCAATTTATAGAAAACGTTATCTTCCATCCAAAATCTATGCTTGTACTCTTCCCCTATGGGCTTGAAAAGTGCATGCTGAACGTTGCGGTAAGCTTAAATTCAATTCAGTTGTAAATGATTCCACTGAGCCTTTTTCACAGCTGACATTTTGAGCACATGTGCTACTAATAACATTAACAATGAATCTATTCTATTCAAGTGTCCCACTAAGCTATGGCAGTGTGACAGTGAGCCAGCATGCACAATACCATTACTCTCAAACTAAAGCGGCAAATAGAATTATTAATATTTTTAAGTATATATAAAGTATTATTTTTAATTTATACATTTATTTATTGTTATTTTATACACCTGTGCTTTTTCTACATTGACATGTCAAAATGTCTTTTGTAAAAATGTATATGGTTTCATGGTAAATAAACATCCTTTTAAACTTGAATAATTGAAAAAAAAACAATAATACAAACTGATATAAAATCTGGCTACATTATTTGTTTGTAGTTTGTACAGTTATCTGCTTACAGCATAGTCATGACTATATTGCTAGCTGTTCTGTGGGGCTGTGCTTGTCAACACAAACTATAGTTGAGAATGATGGGAATGTGAAGTTAGTGTTTCATTGGCTTGGCCTTAAATCAAAGTAATAGACAAATTTAAATTTTGACCTGATGATGGTGCTTGATGTAAAGTCCTGGGATCACCAGAGTTATTACTATTCATCCAGAGTAGACCAAATTTCATGGTAAATTCTCTTGATGGCACCACAGGGAAAGGCAGGGGATCAAAAATGTCAGCAGGCATTCTCCTCTGGGGACCACAGATGTCTGTGCAAAATTTAATTGCAATCCATATAATAGTTGACGAGATATTTCAGTCTGGGCCAAAGTTGTGGACCAACTGACAAACAGAAATGTCAGAATTGAAAAGGTGAACCTCCATTGATTTTCTCATTGTCTCTTTGATGTGCTTTGAATGACAAACTTTGTGTAATGTGCAAACTAGACCATCCACTTGTAAACATTTGATCCATCTATCATTTCCTTTATGACTATTTGCATTTCTTATACTATAGCTACGCTGGGTTATGCTGCTTTTTTGGTGCAGGCTTTCTTTTCAGTATGTTGCCATATGGAGGCTATTTTCTTTTAATAATAATTAAAACAAAATTACATACAGATGCCATCTTACAGTATGGACAGAGGTCTTTATTGGAAAGACACCAAATTGTGAGAAACCGGCAAGATGAAAGTAGCAAGTCTCTTTTGTGTTTTGTACTCATTGTTGCTGCATTATACTACATATTACATTCAGAGAGAAAAGTGTATTCTTATTGAAATATTATTGCACACAGACACCATGAAGGTGCAGATAAACACATGACACAGATGAAGGACATAGGGGTGTTGGCCAAAGTGTATCTGTGTGTGTGTGTCTGAGTGTTTGTGTCTATGCTCATAATCTGGGGAATCTATGCAGAAGGAAAGGTTGTGATGAGGTCGTGTCCCTCCGGTGGTCTCATTCTAGCACGAGCGTGAGTCTCGCAGTACAGCTGCCCCTCCACAAAGAAATAGCCTTTCTGTTTGAGGTTGATGTCACAGTCGGAGCACACAAAGCATCCAGGGTGACGATATTTGTCTCGAGCTTTCACCACTGTCCCGCTGCAGCACAGAAGACAAGACAGGAATGTGCATCTTTATACAGTATTGGAAATTATTTTTTGCAAGTTGATTGTTGTGAATTTACAGAACTGTAGAAAAGTATGTGCACAACATACTACTCTAAATTTGCGAATGTAAGCGATGGACAAAAGGAAGGAAGGAAAATTTATTTCCCATTTTACTGGAAATCTGACTTATGCAAACATGATGATTCATAAAGATTTAAGTTTGACATTGATAACTTATAAAATACCTCTTTAACATATAGCAATCATTATATGTTATATGTTCATGCATGAACATATAATAAATAATTTATAACACACTATAATCAAGGTTGGGAGGATTACTTTAAAAATGTAATCCAGTACAATTACTAATTACTTGGTTAAAAATGTAATCAGTAATGTAATTCAAGTACCACAAAATAAAAGTAATGTAGTCTGATTACTTTTAGTTACTTTTGGATTACTACAATGCCAAATAGGCAAATGAAGACAAGAGAAATATCAATGATGCGTTGTCTGCTCTGTGCAATTTTAGAGAAACATAGAATAACAAAATCCATGTTTAAATATGTGATATGCTTTGCACTATGTCACCACTACGGCAGCATCTGTCCCGTTAATGACAAAAAAATGGTTTGTAGGTATTCTTGATGATATTTAAGAGTTTATTTTGAAAAAAAACCCAAAACATTTTAAGATGTTGATTACTCATTCTGCATTTGTAGTATTCATTTAGCGTCCAATGAAAAGATTTCTCAGTATGACGCTGCTGAAGCAAAGTGTTTCTAGGGCCAGGACTAGCTCCAGGAGTTTTACTGTAAACATGCTGCCATAAATCTCCCTTTTTAAAGTCTTGTCTTTTTTCTGCTGCTGACCTTGTTCTTCTTTTGCGTTTAATGACGATTGCCAACCACATGGGCTGGTGTGTGGAACAGTAGAGTGCTGCAGACCTACCTGTCCGATCGACATACTGAACCCACCTTCAGGTGCGTAATTGCATCTGTGGCGAAGGCGTAGGATAGGGGGCTACGCAGAGGCTACGCCATCGATTTGACGCAGAAGTATAAATTGTACTTTCATTTCAACGCTTTCAACACTTTCAACGCGTTGTTAAAATCAAGTATATCCATGGCTTTAGAAATAATAAATAATAAATAATGATAAATAATGATAAAATGACTCTACTTCTCACCTGAATAATTACAAATGATAATAATAATGAGTTTATGATCTCAGTCGCTAGTTTTATGTCTTCTGCAATACAGCATGATGATTTAGTAAATTATAGTCCCATTTAGAGGAAAATAGACCATAAAGCAGTTTATGCTTCAGGGCGCAATTATCTATGATTGACAAGTCGTTATCATGATGACCTGTCAATTAAGCTAGAGTGACTTGTACCCACGGCACTGTGTAAATTTAACCAGCGCAATTGAAAAAGATCATTAGGAGTTGGCTGTTCACTTTCTCTGGTGAGTACATATAGTTGTAAGACTGTTGTTTGCTAAAGAAAATTGTCAGCCCTTTTAAAATGACAGTTAACGTGAATAACAGATGCACCTAGCTAAGCAAGCTAGCTAGCTCCACACAAAGCTGTTAGCTCCACCGTCAAGAGTTTATTATTGTATTTGCCAACCATGATAACTCTGATGGAACAGTTGCTTTGATGAACACTTGATAACACAACATAAATATAAATATATTATATTATATGATAAATAACTACATGATTACATGCTTCAACACTGTTAATTCATTTCTATACATGTCTGTGGTGTTGTTGTAGTTGTTCCTGTAATGTTCTCCACCCTTTGTTAGTATTGACTCATGGAGGCTATGAATGTGAATCACAGATGATTTCGTTCTATTTTTACTCACACAATCCCATTCCCACACTTGTCGCAGACGGGCAGTTTCTGCAGGTTTCCTGTGGGCGGGGTTGGTTTGGTTGTGGGGGCTTTTACTGTCCTGGTCACAATGGGACGAGTGCCTGCCCACATGGGAGAGAATCCACTCAACAAAACAACATTATAGATGATTGGAGCAGATAAATAAAAACAAAACTGAACATCCTTATTGGTTACAAGCACATCATAACCTCTAATCTATCAGAGCAACATTTTTGCAACTTAATTCAAGGAAACATATGGAGAAGTGCTTATAAAGATGTATTGTGTAACAATAACACTATACATGGTAGATTGTGTAGCTTGAACAGTGTCTGTTAATAGACGAGTTACATCATCATCGCCAGTTGTCAAAATATTCCATAAATGACTTAAATACAAATGTTAGGCATTGGTAAAGTGTATTTTTGTTCTCTGTAGCATAATGAGTATAATTTAATGGACTAGTTGCTTTATGCCAAAGTTTGAAGGTCATTAAATGATCAATGTGTTTCTAGGATTCAGCCCTAATTACTCCAGAATGTAATGTAATTGCAAAAATTGCAGTAGTATTGCGAAATAGTTTTGAAGACCCCGAAAAATGTAGTATTTAACATTAACTTACATACCTTTATATAATCAAGAGTACATAAGCAAAAGTAAAAGAAACATTTTTAGGTATTGTTTATTGCTTGAAAAGTCATCTAATTTGGTAAGGTAAAAAACTCTGTAGATGTGTGTTAATCAAGTTTTTGACAGTCCAGAAACTGTCATCAGATGCTAAATCTTAATTTTGTGCCTGTTTTTCCAACAGAATCCCACTCATTTGACACCAGTAGAAGAGGTCAGAGGAGAGATAAAAAGAAATGCAAAAATCTCTCATGTTAATTCACAAAAAATGTTCTAACTTTGGCAGAAAATAGTGTGTTCTTGCAGAACTCGTAGCTGATTAAAAAACCAACATTTTCAGTGCCATAAAAACATTTGTACGTGTTTCTACAGTGAGGCAGTTTGTCTTTTTGGCTGTCAGCAAACATACAAATATTTGTCAGTACCAGTAATTGTTAAATCCTGTAAGATGTTTTTGTGTTGTGGAGGAAATTGTCTTGGAAAGAGGAAGAGCTCACCATCACTGTCAATAAACTCCTGCAGGGCTTTGAATGAGCCAGACTGCCGAGGCTCCTGGGGCTCCTCCTGGTCTTTCTGTAACATCTGGTACACGTCAGAATCCTCAATGCTGGTCAAAGTCCTGGGGCTGAGCAGCACACATACATACAGAACAATACCTGGTCAGAAACCAAACGCAAAATCGCATGCTAATATCTATGACACAGTTTCGTTGGTCCGCCATATAACTGTGACAAATCCAACTTCTTTTTCCCAGACCACCATAAGTCACTTTCATTAAGAGGAACTCCTTCATGCTAGTGGCAGAAATGATTGCAATCTTAACTGCATTGCCCTGAGTCTTTTTTAACTTGTGGTTACTGAATGAAGGAGATCAGGTGAGAATAACCAGCTGGATACTGTCAGCATAGTGTGTCAACCTTAAAAGGAGATAGGAGATAGAGGATAGTGATTAATTTTAGCTGAGTTTTACAGCATGCTGTCCTTTTCATTTAGTTAGATTATGTTTTTATAATCATGGTCTTTTATATAATAATTATGTGGTGTATGCTGGTTATGAAAACATTACAATTATATCTACATATCTACTTTTCCATGTAAAGTAGCCTACAAGTGAGTCTATATTGTTTCAGCTGACATGACTTAGGCTTGATGTGATATATGTCTTCTAAAGAAGTTGTGGTTAAGTCATGGAAAGATTAATTCCTGTGGGCTATGGTATTATATTCTTGGTGGTGACACACCATGTATCGGGTAGCCTAATGAAGTTCACATGAACGGAGGGGAAGGCTAACATACTGTGGCACATGTAAGATACTCAGCTGACACCTTCAAACAAACCAAAGTGAGTGATTCAGGAGGAGAGTCACGTATAGACCAGGTGGACTAAAGTTAATGTAACAGCAGAAAGAAATCTACAGGAAGTAAACCCTGTGAGCCTGTGATGATCATTCCACAGCAGACACTAATAACTAAGGATCCTTAACAATAAGCAGGAAACACATTTGGCCCAAGGGTGGTGCGAGAGGAAAGGCTATTTATATTGAAACAATTAGTCAATTGATAGTGAATTCTGTGATAAAATAATTCTAAAGTCAGAGTTTCAAAGTCAGGCTTGCTCACAGATTTCCAGTTTCTAAGGTCATAAATGAACCTTCAAGCATATTTCATTTATAGTTTGGCAGAAATCTTAATCAACTAAACATCTTGTTCTAAGATGTGAGAAATCACTGTTCGTCTCTGTTTTATATGACTGTAACAAATATATTTGTGATTTGAACTCTTAGGTCATACAACACAAGCAGTGTAAAAGTCTTCAGCTTTGAAACATTGTAGCTTTTTGGTATGTATGGTGCAGGGCATGAGTGCCATGAGAACAGAGTGAGAACCATCACCTCACAGGCTTTTGGGGGACCAGACCTCGGACCTGGCCCTCCATGGCATCCTGGATGTTGCCTGAGGAGTAGAGACCTATAGGAGTGTTGTAGGCTGTGCTGACCACCTGACGCTTGTCATCAATGTTTGCTGCCGCTACAAACGGCTGGGCTCTACGGTTGTGAGCAGCGCCAATTGGTTTATATTCCTGTTGTGAAGAGAAGGAAACCAGGTAATTACAGAGACAATTATGGGATAACTATGTGAAGCAAAATGGCTGCCGTACGCTTTAAGAAACCTGAATCAGCTTCTCACAAACCCTTACAAACCTGTTGTTCTGCTTCCAGGTTGACTTTATATGGGTGAGCTTTACCTTCATTCACAACACGTGGCGACCAGAGTCTTGATTGATTCCTGAAAATTAAAAACAGACCCTGGTCAGAAGTTCACTTTAACATGACTGACGAACTAACTTGAATGAGTCTGAGTGTGTGTGAGCTGTCTATAATCCCAACCTATACAACATCAAAACTGAGGTTTAAACATCTCCTTGCATGTTTGACTTTGCCTGTCATACCATAGGATACTTTTTTACTTGAAAGAAAGGTAAGAGCATGCTCACAGCTGGTAGAGGTTACTATTTAACCTAATAAACTATTTTCCTTCCAGGAAAGTTTTCGTAACAGCAGTCTGACTGGTGTTAGCACAGATCGTGCTGTCAATATTTTAG
>JAPMOB010233795.1:0-19449 GCA_029875015.1 Lepomis gibbosus
TCAGTTTCTGTCTTTACAAAGACAAGTGTTGCAGTCTGAGAGTCCTACCTGAAGAGCGGCTGTGAAGTCTTCATGTTACGGCATACGAGATCCACATACAACATTTATCAAATTGGGAAGGAATTGATGAATTTACACATGTGACAACGCCTGGTTTTTAAAATGAGGTGTATATATAGTATAGAAATAAGATTAACTATCTTATATTCACAGAAAGTATAAAACATATTACATGTGTACATTAAAAGTAAATGGATACATTTACTTTCCCGGGCCCTCTCGGGCTTCAGACCCACCCCACATAGTCTCTCCAAATCCTGACTGACTAAAAAGCACATTTTGACTATTTCATTTATGGCATAGGAAAAAATTGGCAAATTAAATGGAAAAAATGTGAATGCACTTGTTCGAGAAGTTTTTGCATGATATTTTGGGTTTGGTCAAGAACTTTTAATTTTGGTGCATCTCTACATTTTACAGATCTCAGGATCACATGGCACGCTGATGATGGAAAACAAGACGCACGAGACGGACAGGGAGCAGAAAAACAGGATTACATACTCTGTCTCTGAGATCCCAAAGAGAATAAAGCCTCAGGTGAATGACATGTTCAGTATTGGGTCTAATTTGGACTAAATATGCACATAAACACAACATTGCATAGTCTGATCTGAGTGCAGAGATTCTCATTAGTCTCATTTCACATTATATCACAACTGCAGCATATTAAAGGAAACAGCTCAAAAAGCATACATATTGATGGTGGTGGGCCTGGTACAAAGACAGATGTGCAATGATTTGTTATTTTGCAGTATGTTGTCTACTCTCAGTTCCAGTTACTACAGTGTTTGATGTTGGTTACATCATAAAAAGAGATGTGAATAGCTGTCCAAAAAAGCCCTAATTATCGAGCACACAAAACCCATACACTCCATACATCCACAGGCTCTGACACAAGAGAGCATAAAGGTGCAAGTATTCATACATACAAATTCATGGATCTATGTGCCTACACAACTCTCACAAAAACCCCTTCATGCCTAAGGTGTCTGCCCCAGAGAGGCACAAACATGTAAACAGCAGCTCATTAGGCTCATTAGCACAACACAGGACCCAGTACACAAAAACATCGAGGATGTAGTCATCTTCTAAAGAACACAAAGAGGTCCACCTTGTCAGTCAATAGCCTTTGCG
Source organism: Lepomis gibbosus (assembly GCA_029875015.1). NCBI lineage: Eukaryota > Metazoa > Chordata > Actinopteri > Centrarchiformes > Centrarchidae > Lepomis > Lepomis gibbosus. The sequence goes on from JAPMOB010233795.1 coordinate 1,195, forward strand.
GTGCGTGGGCGTCAGGTTACAGATACCTCCCTGCTCTGGTCCCTCGCTTAAGGGGATCTGTTTCATAGCTAATCGACAATATTGACAAATATCATATGCTATGAGATCCTAATACGCTGAACTGCAGTTAACTCTTTGCAAGCTCTGTATAATATGTGTAACAGTACCAAAGGTGGTGCTCAGGACGGCTTTTGCTTTACGTCATGCTTTACAAATTTTCGGTGATGCTGAATTTATCAGGCTTAAAATCAACAATGTGCCTGCTTTGGGGAATAAAATAAAATAAAATATCCATCTATTATCTTGACAATGAAGTGTTTTGTCAGAAGAATCCTTAATGGATATAAATAGCTTTAGTTTTTACATTTGAAATGTTCCCATTTTATATCCTACCGCTCAATTTTGGACCCAAAAATATTTAAAATATTTATAATTATTTATAATAAAAAATAATAATATTTCAGAGCTTTAGGAAAATCTAAAATGTAATTCCTAAATTTTGTGCACCTTAAATCTCATAGTTTATTGTGCAATGTGCACAATTGGTTGTAGTTGGTGTCAAACTCCTTAGATCTTGTTTTCTAAACGGTGTCCAGTCTTACTGGAACGACGTCAGTGTGATTTGCCTTAAATTATTCATGCTAGGCAGCACTGACTGGAAGGTTCTGTCAGCTACACAAACGTGAGCTCACCCCTCACATTTTTCTAAATATTTGATTGTATCTTTTCATATGACAACACTGAAGAAATCACAATGTAAAGTAGTGAGTGTACGGAGAACAGTGTAAATCTGCTGTCCCCTCAAAATAACACATCACACAGCCATTAAACAGTTAAATGTCTGTATACTTCCTACTGTAATGTAATGTAGGGAATATAATAGACTTTGTGGCAAAGCTATATGTGTTATCACATTGACAATAGAGAGACAGTATCACAAAAACCATACTAATGGGCATACAAAAAGGGCTCCACTCCAAGGGGTGCATACATATTTATACCCATGTCCCCTTTCATGTGTTTCTACAAATCTTATCTTGCACATCTCCTCTCGACTGCTCACTAGCTGAGAAGGTCTTTGTATTAACAGAGACCTGTACCGTTCAGGCTCTATTTGGTTCCAGGGAGCCGATACCGTCTCATATCAGCGCACAATTTTGCTGCGAAGAAAAGGGGATTAGACCTGCAAAAGTGTGACCCGTTTTACATCCGACCTGCTAAATCAGTCGACTTATATTCATATCTCGCCCTCGCTCTCCACTTCCTCACACATCTCCCGCTCTCTTCCCCTCGGGTTGGCGCAGATAACCTGAGATGAGGTTAAAAAAAAAAAAAAAAAGGAGGAGGAGACAAGCAGCCATGCAGGTCTTGTACGGTACAGTTGGTTGATGCCGAGGCCCAAAGCAAAGCCAGGTTCTCTGTTTTCCCTCCTAAATCAATAAGAGGGGGTCCTCTGGGGTGCCCTGACCAGCCATCTGGACTGAAATCCAGGGGCTCAGGTTGTCCCCTGGGCTCCCCCCCCTTCCAGCCCGGCACGCACAAGGACCTGGCACTAAGTTAATCGTCCTGCCTTCCCCTTTTCCTTCCCTTCCTCCCCCAGTCTCCCCCCCTTCATCATCCTCCTGCCTTCTGTCCCTCTTCGTACACCTTCCATCTAATCTGGCCGGCTGCGACTCAAATGTCAGGCCACCTGGGAAAGGCAGCTGTTGGCGTGCAACGAGAGCCGCCGCGGTGGGCCTGGACCGGTCCCAGCATGCACTGCCCTGCCGTGTTCCTGACATGCTACCTCCAGGAAATAAAACAGTTCCCATCAAATAGTGGGGCAAACAATGATCTGGGGTGCATTGTGGGATTAAGTAAACTTTAATGTCCTGCAAGATAGAATAAGGCACCACGCATTTCACATGCGGATCATTTCAGCACAGCAATGACATGATAATTATTAAACAAAAAGCACAATGTAGTAAAGATCATAATCCTCAAGTTAACTTAACTTGCACACAACACTGTCCACATAGCCACAGAGTGTAGAATCTGTTAATGTAACATGTGTAACATGCACACACAGGTTTCTGATGTAGTTTTAAAGCCCAAGCTTGGGGTTGATTTATGTTTTGGAGACATTGCTGCTGGAGCCAGAAAACAGAAGTGATGAGACACCTGTCAATGAAGCAAACTCAAAAACAAACATTTTGATTTTTAAGTTAAAAAAAGACAGAACCTTGTGGCCATTAGTGGAACTACAACTTCAAGCAGTTTTACAAGAGCAGCTTCTCTTCACAGCTGCGGAAAAAGCCACTTTATTCACTTTCAATATGCACTGCTTTTATGTTAATGGCAGCATTGAGTTTTTATAAGCAGATCCACCAAAGGGTATATGCAATTTAGAATGAGCACATAAAATGTGTACTCAGAGGGAACAATGTTTCTTTTTGTTTGTTAAGTCTGAGGAGATTTAAATTGGTAAAAATTTGAAAAGTCAGTAAGCAAAATATTTAAATTAGAAGATTATTTATTAAATGCCATGAAAATATGAACCATGCACATTTCAAACTTCCAAAATGTTTCCATTTGCTCCTCAACAATGTTTACAATCATTGTATCAGTTTAAACTAATATTTTCAACTTCATTTATAAGGTCAATAAAACAGGTTTATCGGAAAGTGCAGGGTGTTTCACAAATGCATGGACAACATAAGTGCCATGGAGGGAGAGGAGGGAGGTTGGATGACTGGGGTTTGGGGGTGTGACAGGTTTCACCAATCAATGGCTTTGAGAGACATGAAAGAGAATTGTCTCTCTTTGTGTTAAAGGAGATTAGTGGTGTCCATGCTGCCACATAAACAGTATGCATACATGTACGCGCAAAAATATTTAGGTATACAGCTAACATTAACAGTGACAAGTGCATATACACACTCATTACCCGACATACAGTATAATTATTCAGATTCATCAGCTATCATGACCGTTATCATCGTCCTCACCATCTTCATCCTCCTCCTGCTCATTCACAAGCTGCAGCACAGCAGGTTATAAATCTCACACTGAAGTACAAATTACAGCAGGTACACCAGTCTATCATTTGCCTGTAGAGGAAGGAAGGAGGGCCAGCAAATGAGAGGAACAATTTTCATCAATACATCGCCAGATAAAGATCCATCTGGATCCACTGAAATTGTGGATGGGGGGGGGGGTGCAGCTTTTGGCATTAATGCGCGGCCATTGATTGTGAGTCCCATTACCAGTATATGATCCAATCTAAAAAGGAAGAAGAGGAGCGCTGCTGCAAGCGGGTCTTTCTGCTGCCCTGCCATCAAATAACGAAGACATCCCCCCTTTAATCACTCAGGAATGATTTGGGAAGGAATCCAAACATGAACACAGAGCAACGCTCGGGAGAAAAGCCGAGATTTGTTTGGGGGTATTAAAAAAAAAAGAGAAAGCGAGAGAAGAAAGGAAAGAAAACACACTGACAAGGCCTCCCTACAAATACTCGGCCCGCTCCGTGGGGAAATAGGAGCAGAAAGGTAGCAATCAATATTGAAACACAGAAATTAAGCATTTAAATCGGTAATTAGGGAGCAGGCACGTTTTTTCACACCTGTAAGCCGCCGAGGCTGCCAACCCCGGCGCATCTGTTTCCCTCCACCTGCCAGGCACCTGGTATCATTTCAATGGCGCTTGATTGCATTCAAACACCGAAGACTCTTTTAAGCTTCTTAGTGATTCCCCCCTTTCTCCTCTCCCCCCCACCCCCCACCCCCCTGCATTATTTTGTATTTATTTGTATCTGTTCATTCCAATGCAGGTGCCTCGCAGTAATACTCAAGTGCGCCATACATGAGTGATTCTTTTATGCCTCAGTTCCTGCATTTGTCATTTTGGCGAAAGCAAGAGGATTAGGGGTTTGGATGTGTACCTCCCTTTTTTTCCTCCTCTCTCACTCACTCTCTGTCTTCTTTCTCTCTGACACTTTTAACAGCATCCTTCCCGAATAATTTGCATACCAAATTCTTTAACCCTACGGTGGTCAGAGAGGACTGTCAAATCCTCTACACTTGGCTTGCTCTGTGTGTGCATCAGACCTGTGACCGCTGACTTAGTTCCATCACAGCAGATATAAAAAAGTCAAACATGAAAGAGGTTAATACTAAACTAGCTTTTCTCCTTGCTTCTTGTTCTTTTCTCTGTCACTTCTTTTTCATTTACAGTATAAATATTTATGGGGACAAAAATATATGTGGCAGCAGGATTTTGTGGTAGTGCCTCTCTCTATATATGTATATATAGTATGTATTTATAAATTCAAACTTAGCTGATACAGTATGCTGCCTATATCATTAAAAATCCAGAATGCCGGGTTCAGGTGTGATGAAGCAGCCGAGGAGTCTGAAGGATGCTTCCTGTCTGGGGATATTTATCCTTCATACAGAGATTCACTAAGTGTCCAAATAAGGTTATTGATCACACTTCTATACATGTGTGAATATTCTATTGGATATTGGTTCGAATCAAGACACTATGCTTACCTAAGGTAACATAAAGTCACGTTGTGTGTCGTTTAAGCCATGTGCAACACTTTCTACATAGAGCAAGTTATTATTTCTGTAATGAAACAAAAGAAAGATAATCGTAACCTTGGCTTACCTAACAAATGTATAACAATGCATCATTATCAAGACAGCTGCATCAGTCAGTCAACCAAGCAGGCAGAGAGTAGAGAGACAGAGTCTGACCTACAGGCTTAAAGTGTCCCTGGCTGCCACCTTTGGCTTACTTTAGTTCCTGAGTAAATCTGTGTCACAGTACCCCTAAATTCCTTCACACGAGCTAACACCTTTAAAAACTCTCTGTGATATCCTTTGACTTTTAGATTAATTTAAGGTTTGGTGTATATTTGCTTCTTCGTGTCAATAACGTGAACAATTAGCTATCCAACTGGGCACTTGGGCACAGTCCCTGAAAATCAAAGAGCAAGGAGTTATTTCTTTAGCTGCCATTTTGCACCAATTTTAAGCACTCAAAAGAGAATTTTAATGGTAAAGTGGAACAAATTGCCCTCTTGTAGTAGAAGAACATAGACTACAAAGTAATGCAGATACAATTCAAGTAAAATCTTCCATTCGGCAAGATTGGACAGTGATGACCTTTTTTCTGATAGTGAGGAATAAATATTTAGAGAGATTGCAGTTCATGACAGGCATTTTATAATATGGTAGTGTAATAATAATCAGGACAATGTAGTTGCGCACTGCTAGAATAATGACCGAAGTGCAGTGTGACCAAGAAGTATCAGTCTGAGATATGAAGGAAATCACTGATTTAAATTACCTAATTTATTCTAAATATGGTACATTTAGGCTCATCCGAATGCTCTGAAACACTTAAACATATTTGTTTTCTTTGTTATAAAATGGAGTCATTTCATGCAGGTTAGCAGGTTACTGAAGTCCTTATTTGATGCCACATTTACATACAGGATTATGTATGTGTTGAAAATATTGCTTTATGAATATCAGGTAATGGTATCACTTCCCAAAGTGGATGCAAAGCGTTACAAATTAGATTTTAATTTGTACAGCCATTCCATTTAGATTTTAAGGCCCGAAATGAACCCTGGCCACCTGAGTCACCCCTGACCCCCCCTTTCCCTAACCACAGAAAGTCAACCAGGGGACCTCAGATGAAACTTGGCCGCAGGCTGCACCATGTGCAAGTGTTGCAAATTTCCAGAATTCCCTCACTTTTCTCCCCCCACCCCACCCCTTGAAACTAATGGGATCATTCTGATTCGGTTATGGAGATTCAACAGTTAGAGAGTCACCATCTGGGTTTCTGTTAACCTGAGTCAGATGTGAGCCTGTCGCTACTGCAAGGTAGAGCAGCTTGGTTAATGATTCTTAATCTTTTCTTTAATTAAATTGTGCAGCCAACCTGAAAAATCTATCTTAATGCAAATGAGGAACTCCTTTTTTTGGCATTTGCTTACCGTAATGCACTAATAAGGTTAATTTAATAAAAATCTGTTCCAGTTTTTAGAGATAATTGTGTGTTTTCTTGATCTATTTTGTACAGAGCAGGGGAAAATGTTTGTTTGTGGAAATTGCAAAGGGAGGGAAAAGGGGCTCACAGGATGAGCCAGGGAAGAGAGACCTGCCGTGGATAATAGTATTTGTGTGAACTGAAAATCTATTTTGCTCCACAGCGGTGTGCCACTTCAATCCATGGTGACAGCTCCTGTCATAGAATCAAAAGAATAAAAATAAAAGTGTGTTCCCTACAAAGGTCAGGATGGAAAACTCTTCCCTGAAGAGGCCAGGAACAAGAACAAGTGGATGTTTCAGTTTACCTTTACAAAGGGAAAACTTTGGATCACAAATACGGAAGCATCAAAAAGGCAGCTCAGTTTATCCAAACAGTATCACAAAACCACTGACAGGAAATAAGTGAAGATTATTTTTTTCTGTGACAGCATGAATTGACAATTTTCACTGTTGTTCACATTCACTGATGGTTGAGAGCCGAAAACAGTTGGTTTACAGGAACTTCAGATTTGTCCTTTGTTAAACCAAAGAAATGTGTCTAGTGGAGCTGCTGGAGTTAAAGTTATTGTTTGTTATTTTAAGATTTCAGGTTTACATTAAAACCATCATTAGGAGGTAAAGGTGTCAGAAACAGTAACTACTATCCACCAAAAGCATAGCTCAACCGCATCTACTCGGCTGATGAATCACAAGACTTGACATTGGTGGTAAGTTCGCTAGATAATTAGTTAAGAGTGATTTATTCAGGAAGGCTCATTAGCATCAACATCTCTTGTGCAGCACAGATCTGAGAACCAAAATCACAGCAAGACAAATAACCTAAAACAGTCAAAGGTTATGAATATAAACACATATGTCAGCACTAACATAATATTATATAATATCAAGTTATTCCAAAGGTCTCAGACGTATTTGTACTACTACTAATGGCAAATGTCTTAAAAAGCTTGAGCTTTTACTCAGGCTTTACAATACTTATTATCATTATGTTGTTATTATATATGTTCTTTAGATGATTCAACTTCTGTTGTCTTAGCAAACAGTTAGTCTCTAACTTGTCATGATGTCAGTTTGAATTTGACACACAATTGCATATGTTTGTTGTGGGATTTTAATAATCAAATAAAACCAATGATTAGTGCCACAGTTTGGAGTCACTTTACTCTTATGATGCGAAACAGAACCACTCAATAGAAAGATTTCCGTGTGCTTCTGACCAAAGCTAACTACAAGCCATGTTTCTGTAAAACAGCATGAATCATCTGAGGCTGTAAAACAACATAGGGAACACAATCTTTATGTGTGAGGCAGAAATAACCTAATGCTGTATCATCCAAACAATATTCAGAAATCAAGAAAGGAATGTTTCAAAGGAAGGTAAATAAGGTAGTAAAACTCTAACGACCTGGTGTTGTTTTATGACATATATGAAAGCTCAGGCTAATTTGGCAAAATGAACATTTTAATGAAATATTCAGAGACCTCATGCTTAAGGTACATAACCTAATCTGAATGTGTTGAATTATTAATATTTACAGCACAACTCATGCCTGGTACTTGCAGCAGGAGGAGGCCCTCTGGCTCTGTGGCTTTAAATGAACACAGCTTGCTAGTCTTCCAAATGTGCTGGAAATAATCAGTGTTCTAGCAACTTTTTGTAAACATTTTTCAAAGTTTGGTACATATTGATGCTTTCTTGCAGTGTGATAGAGCAAATGTAGACAAATTCTTTTGCAGTCAGAGATGAAGACCACATGAGTGTTCTTTTGCAGAAAGACAGAGCATGTTCCAACTTTAATTATTATGTCAGCCTCCCGATGCTGGGATTAAAGCCTTGTTGAGGTGTTAGAATATGTGTCTAATGGGAAATTATGAGAGGAAACCTGAATATGGCAGGTCAGGGACGTGGCAAAAGTCCTATGTATTCTCTTTTTTTTAAAGTAGGTTTGGGATCCAGGTTCCCTTCTTTGTTTCTGTGTAAATTCTGGGAGTTATTGAAGATTAAAGCGACAAGTAAACAGCATTTTGATAATATTCATAATAAATATAATTAATATAATTATAATATAATTAATATGTTTCTTACTGGAGGAAAAAAATATTTTTTATGAATACTTCTGGCATCCATGTTCATGAAGGGGCTGTAAAAACTGGAACAACTTACATATTCTTTGAAATTAATGAATTTGAGCAACCAGAATACAACCATGCAGTCTTGGATGTTGTGGGGCATCATGTGCCTACATTGAACCACTGGTACAACATCTGCCTCATGGCAGCTGGACTTTGGTGAAAATCTACTGGTGCAGAAAGAAGTGACCAGCATAAATTTGCCTTGTTGGCATTTGTTGTTAAATAGGTTAATGAATAACTAGCTTATCTGCATAGAGTAGGACCACCTGTGCTGTTATCGCAATCCCAATTTCTGTGCTTTAGTGAGCTGGCTCCTCACTTAAATGCAGAGAAAAACCTGGATACACAGTCTGTGAAGTTCAAGTTTGCAGCAGGCTCAGGAAAATAAAAGTCATTAATTAGATTACATTAGCTGCAAAGGCTTAGTGAGGATTAATGTCGAGAAACGTGTGCACTCAAAAGCAAAAGATAGTGTACCTGGGTGTGCTTCAAACCTGATTAGCTCTCGCGGCGGTGAGCTACAAGGGGTTTGACGGCTCACGTCTTGTTGTCTACCTGGCAGTTTGCAAGTAATCTCTCTATTGTGCTTGTGGGAGGAAGGTAGATTTAGACATCGGTGTGTATTTCTCAGCTGTCTGCAGAATAACACACACTTGCTGTCTGTTTTTTCCCCTTTTCTCCCATTTCTTTCCTCCTGTCTTGTACATCTGCTCTGTGCACACGAGCCCTACCCCATCTACTGTTCCTGGCAGCAGCTTATCCAGGAGGTGTGTGTATGTATGTGTGCACGCGACACTCAAGGTGTGTGTGTGACACATTTCCAAAGCCGGTTGTAATAGGTGAATCACTGCAGCGTATCCCAGCATCCTCCCTGGTGGCGGCCCGCGCTGGCAATGGCGGCAGGAGGCTTGTGTCAAGAGACGGGAGCTGGAGTAGAGCGTGTCAGAGGCTCCCCGTCATCGTCTGCGTTGTCCGGGGCGACAGCTCTCCGGCGGATGGAAGAAGACATCCGTCAATGTCTCCTTGGCGCGTGATTCCTGTGCTGCTGGGAATAAGGATGGCGCTGCGAGGAGAGGGTAAATTCTCAAGTCAAATAAAAAAAATTCCGGTAGAGGTAAAAAAAAGGGGCAAGGAGAGGGCTCAGGGCTGAGGGGAATTACAAACAGAAGAGCAACCCCCTCTTTGTTCAGCTAAAAGGTAAAAATATTATCATACCGCACGTCATAAAGTGCAATCCAGCCGATAACTTGACAGCACCGATGTCAGACAGGCTCACTAACAAGTCTGACAATTGAAAGTCGAGGTGAGCCTTTGGGGAGATGGAGGAGAAAAAGAAAAGGGCCTGTTGGCTAAGTGTGCTCCCTCGCACCTGCCACACACGCACAGAAACACACACTCGCTCTCGCTCTCTCCTCCTCCTCCTCCTCCTTTAACAGTGAATAAAATTGACTCGCTTGCAGTGTGGCAAGCAAAGGTGCGGAAGCCGGTAGCATCACCTAAGCGGAGGCACACTGATCACACCTTCGCTTAATGAGCTCCTTAGAAGATCTAAAATAGCAGAACCCCCCCCCCATCCTTCTCCAATTCTGCCGTACCTATACCCATGTCCTCACCCCCCTTGGTGGCTTGTCAGGTGGAGCCTCACTCATTTGCGGCTCAGGCTGTCATCCAAGGGGAGCCGAGCAGGAAGGAGGAGGGAGGGAGGAGTGTGGTGAAGGTGATGGTGGAGTTGATGCAGAAAAGTTTAGATTCTAAATGCTAAATTTAGCATCAATGGCATTTTATCAGGCTCCACAGGACACATTTAGGTAGTAAAATGACTGGTAAACTTTAACTGTAATGCAAAATATACAATAACATTAAGACGAAAAAAGCTCTATTGTGTCTATAGTGTATTTCTCTTCTTTTTTTTTACTGTTGTGTCTGTTTGTGCATGTTTTAGACCAGCCACGGCAATGCAGTTCACTTTAAAGTGGTATTATGGAGTTTTCAGCAGCCACTAGTGGTGCAGTTTTAAGATTGCAACCAGGTGTGTACTCGTACGTGTGCTCAGCTCAAACTCATGAGAGAGCATACTCTGAAACACAACCACTTTCATTCAGACATCACCCAATGAACACGGAAACACCGGCATTTTGGCTAAGGCTTTTCACACAAACATGTCCCCCTAGCTGCTCTGTTACTACCAAGGTACCCGGCTCAGAGGCCGACACAATCTCTGTAACGTTACCTTTCAAACAGCGCAGCAAGCCGGCATTTTGGCACAACACTCCCAATAAGAAAAGACAGTGTGAAAGCTGAACGATTAATTGCATTTGGGATAATATCGCGATACGATAAAACAAGATATTATAATCGCAAAGGCTGTGGTGACAGGGAAAATCCACAACAGAAAGACATCGGTGACCAGTGAGCTCAGTGACGGCGTTTCAAACCAAACTCACCAGTCCGAAAGAGGCCGGAAATGCCCATTGCAACGTTACAGTTATATTTTCGTCAGTTTGAGGTTAAACTAATCCATGCTCGTTTCATGATAACGTTACACTGACTTCATTTTGCCAAGGTGACACATCGGCATTAGTTGGCCTGGCCCTTGTCAGTAACTATCTGTGTCTCACTGGACCATTGTTTCACTGGAGGCTCAGCAATGTGAGCACAGCTAAATGTATTGGATAATAATGAAACAGTTAGTGAGCTATACTGAATATTAGAAATGAGATTGTTGTCACAATTTAGACAGTAAGTAACATTAGGCCCCGTGTCCACCAAAGTGTTTTTTTCTGACGCCAGTGTCTTTTTTCAATACATTCCAATTGGTCGTTATGTATTACAGCAGTAGCAGCTGCATCCATAGCAACCCCTCAACAGCAACTGTTCCCTGTAAGTTCTGTCAGCCCTCACTGTTTTAAAGCTAGAGTTGGGCATTCCCTGTTTCTTTTTGCGTCACAGCATTTGCTGATGTATCGATACAGAAGCATCTGTATATGCGTGTCAACAAGGAATACATAACGATATATTTCTGTCAATAGTATGAGAAGAGTCCTATTTAGATCTTTGTTCCATGTGCCCTTTTTACACTTTGAGCACCTGCTCTTCCAAAGGTCTCTGCACGGCCCTGCTAAAGACACTTCAACAAGCAGACTGGGGGAGCCAGGTATTGAACCACTGACTTTCTGGTTAGTGAACCACTATACCTCCCGAACCACTGCCACCCACAGATCAAGATTAACCAGAACCAGATTGACTGCTAGAAGGAGACGGGAAGCAAACTGTGGTCTCAAACTGTTTCAAACTCAGACTGAAAGCATTCAGCCCAGCTTTCTCTGCAAAAGCTTTTGTGGCTTTATATAACACTGTGCCACTACTTATCAAAACACATCCAGTATTTCTAATCAGTTCTACTGCTAACTTTTTTGCTCAACAAACATTAAATTATAGTACAAGTTTTGATCAGAGTTAATCATAAAGCCTTTCCGTGCATAAGGTATGAGCAGCCTTATCACAACTGGGCCCATATTTTTTAAATTAAAGTCAAATGAGGTGAGTCTTCTATCTCCTGAGCAACCTATTATGGTTGCTCAACTAAGACTAGAACCACAGGCATACAGTACACAAAGACATTACCGAAATACATTCGGGTATAACACATAATTCAGTCTGTCAATAATTAATCCAGGAATACCTGCTCCCAACACGTGTAATCTTCTTAGGATTATATTGGAGGAAAAATGCTGTCGTGGCTATGACAGGTGTTCCTGCATTAGCATCTATTAAAAACAGATTATATGGCAGTTGCTCTCATTTTGGCGGCTGACATGCAGGAAAATGTTGTTGTTGGCGGTGTAGCAGTTGCACAACAGAGATGCGCCCATCGGAGGACAGGACTGCAAACCGCCTCTGTAATCATGGACGGCTATTATCTGACTGTTTTTTTTTAAACCTTTATTTACCCGGGGAAGGTTTGCTGAACATGCACATCCTTCTGCAGCACCGTCCTGCTTTGCATTCAGATGATAACACATGTTTAGACTTGCAAGCTGCCCAATGTATTTGGCATTTTTGTGTTGGACACTGAGCCTTAGCAGGTGTTGTAACAGTTATAGTGAAACCCCATCAGACACAATGTGAGAGTATGTGCATTCTTAGTTATTTTGTGTTTAAATTCTGTAATTTACCTCAATGACATGCCCACTTTCATTCAAGCTGCCTCAACTTCTATTAATGATGTCCAACATTTTGGAGTGCTTTTGGAAAGCACCCTTAGAAGGGACAGGTGGATGGTTCTGCTCTTCGATTCTTATGTACTGACACTAAAACCTGGTGTTTAGTCTTGAAGATCGTTTTCACTCAAATTACGCTGGAGGTTGCACATGTCGTCATGTATATGTCTGTAAAAAATGCGTCACCAGTAGCTGCTTTTGAAGTCTTAAAACATTTAAGGTGGATTAACCCCCCTTTCAGTAAACATGCAGCCAACCTATAGGATTTCTACAAATCTGAAATTCTCTCTCTAATCACATGAACTTTACACATACCTCTGCTGTCAGTGCATTACATCCCTGATACCACCACTAATCGCAAAGCGTTGACTGTAATGTAAACAAAAAAAAGGTTTTGGTTTCTCTTTATTTTAAGTTTTAGATAAATGCAGTATATTATAAGTCTGGTTTAGAGTCAAATCATTCAGACTCTGAATTTAACTGCCTGCAAAAGACCAAACCACATGAATCCTGATCAGCCCTCTACCCCCCACGTCTTCCTCCAGCTGCAGTAATGGCTTGCAGGTCACACATGCACACTGGCAGAAAGGAAGTGCTAACATTCAGTCACAGATGCAAGTCTATATAATGAGGCCCAGTAAGAAGACGCCATAATATCCTTGCTAATAAGGTATAATCGTCTCATTGTAATCAAGTTACGTGCAATTTATGAGGGTTAGGGAATGGGCCTTTTGACTCGTGATGCTTTTTTTCCCCCCCTCCGGATGCTGAGCTGCAGGGCTGAGAGTGAGCATTGTTAAAGGGTTGAAGGAGGACACATGCATGTTTGTGTGTGCCGAAGCTCCATGAGAGAAAATGTTCCAATGCTCAGTTGTTAAAAAACTGAAATCTCAAACAAAGGTAATTCGGAAATGAGGGGAGACAATTCATTACATGATCACTGCATGGTAGTTTTTGTTTCAACAAATTGACGCATCTGCTCTTGTGTTTTGAAGTAAACCTTTTTCGGCTTATAACGGAGTTCCCCCTTTAAAGGGCATTTCAGGTAATCAGCAGGGACACAAATACACCTGGGAGGAATGGAAGGGATGTTTCCAAAAACGACTAAATCAAGAAAGAGGTTAATAATGACAAACATGACAGTAATACAAAAAAAACCCTGAAAATATTTGTGTCACCAGGTAACAGCCGATTACTTGTTTTAACCATGCTGTAACTTTATACTGTAAACAGTATGTGTATGTATGGGCTGATAACAGTTACACTTGGTCATTTGCTCCTTCTCAGATACATCAAACGCCTGCTACAGAGAAAAAAAGTTGCCTGTGCCACCTTGGAAGACCTATAGCAAAGTAAACCAGCTCACCTTATAGCACCAAATGTGTTTTCCATGTATGCAGCTCTCCTCGTACCACGGTAATTGCATTCCTGAGCCAAACACCCACCCATCAGTGATTTGACACTGTCTGTTTGATGCACAGTGTGTGTGCGTATATGCACATAAACGTGTGTTTGTGGAGCCTGGAACATATTACTGTCGGTAAGCCAAACCTGCCTGCGATTGTACTAATAAAGGCCATGTTCCTTCGGCTCAGCCTCGATGGTAGACAGCACCAATTACATAAAACGACTGGAACGCGGAGGGGTCGTCTTCCACAGCCTCACTGACACCCGCTTTGAACTTCCCCTGACTTCAAAAGGTATTCACTGAGTGATTACTGGGTATCAGACTGAGGTAAAAAAATAAAAAAAAACGTAAAAGTCTATCCTTCAAATCACCTATATCCAAACATTGACGTTGATGCCTTTGAAACTTGCGCTGTTGCCTGAAAACCTGCAGATACAGGGCGACAACTACAAAGTGGGCAACATTATAAAAGTCAATAAAAGGCCTTCATGTTAAACCACAGATGACATATGATAGACATAGTTAGCCTCAGAGAATTGTCAGTTTTCTAATGGACACTTTGTACAGGTGGAAATTAGGAGCGTATGTTTCCGCTTATGGAGGAGCTGTGGATCAGGAGAGTCTTGCACAAAGAGAGAGCTGGAAGTCTGGTTGAGTCTGAGTGGGTGAGCGTCGTGCTGAGACAGCCCATCAATCAGCCCTTCGAACACCTTTCCCCCCCACTTCCTGTAAGTGCTCTGCGATCCACATCGGCCGCCAGGAGTCCGCAGGAAGCCACCGGGTGAGGATTCAGCAAACCTATTTTTTCCTTTTAATTTGAGCAATTGCTGCGTGTATTGATTGAGCGAAAGCACAATGCAGTTACAGGAGAGGTGGAGAGAGGAGCGCTGAGGGGGGAGGGCCTGGGCGCCGTTAATGTAGTTCCGACAGGGGAATCAAACGCTCCCTCTTGTTTTAAGCGCTCCTCCACCCCGGCTGCACAAGGCAACGGTGCCGAGTGGGTCGATAGTGCTGATTAAACGGCACATATCCCGGTCATCAATATTATACACACTCTATTTGCGGGACACCAATGTTCAAGTCATAGTGCTGGTGAAGTAGATGGATACTGTGGAAATATAGAGAGTGTAGTGCCGCTGTGCAGGGGCCTGAGAGCACCCGTGATCCCACCGCAACGAGCCGGAAGAGACACACTCGGAAATGTTTTGAAATCATTAAACAATCCCCTGTCTTAGAAGAAGATATACTTTATTAATCCCACTTATCCCATTTATTAATCCCCTTCTTATTGTTTACCAACACTCCATCCAATCAGGTGGAATAAACTGTAACATGACGAGAAATGGATCACCTGATCTTTGGGTAATGGTTAGTGTAATGGTTATTACACTGGTTTCCAAAGGGAAATCAAAAGGGGTGGAGGTGTTATCACCTGGCACATAAATTGTAATAGCAACTTGTAACTTTTGTAAGTTATGAATAATGAAAATGCAGTTGGAGAATAATCAGATCATCCTATGTACTGACAGAAGTTGAGATATAAAGGACATTGAAGATTTTGCCCCCCAGGTGGTAGGTGAGTGATTTTTCAAGGGGATTTGGGTTGAATATTAATAATAACTGAACATGTTGAAGCAAAATTCTCAGATTGGCCCCCACCCAATTTTGCACTTCCGCTTTTGATCCAATCTGATATGTTGTTGTCCTTTTTATCCTGTTACCAACACATGATAAACAAGATGAACTAACAACTGTTAGCTGATTTATCAAGTTGTTGGTAACAATAAGCAAGTGTGCTTAAACTACCTGGGGTTTACAGATCACAGTGGATTTCAGGTTTTAATCATTTCTGTTCATTATGAACTGAAGATGCAACATTTCCTGTTTGGCACCAGTACTACATACATAGGAGTAAACTGAATAGACTCCATTTACATCTGGTATCGATGTAGGATCTGTATTTGAATGTGGTTCTGAAAAAAGGGCACGTTAATGCACGCAGAATGCAAAGCAATTTGTATGCTCGTGGATTGGCCGGACCATGTTGGGAGCTAATGTTGTTTGCATTGGGATCTGATCCTAGCCAAGTGTAAATGCAATATATAGTTTAGCCACACCCACAGCCTCTTTCTGGCTTCTCAAGCAAGCCCTGCAGAAAGCCAAGTAAAAAGAGAAAAGAAGAGCGTATGAAGCTGCATTGCTTCCCTTGATGTGGGATGCCTCATGTTTATTGACAAGTCCCCCAGTACCAGCTACACAATTTGCATATTGAGATTTACAAAATGTGGACAGAATCAAAATAATTAGTATACTTACTAACCCCTGTCATCAGATATCCAACCCATTTAACATATTCAGACAGCTTACATGTTAATACCAAGTGAAAATGCAGTCAAAAGTTTGTCATGACAGAAAACTATCTTGTTACAACCAAAAAATTGACAGGGAAGCATTTGCATCACGTGTGTGTTTGTGTTCACGTGTGTGTGTGTGTTCTGCTGTTCATGCTGGTTTACATGTCTCGGGGGAGGGGGAGTGAACTAGCCACCAGCTCGGGATTTACAGTCAGAAACATTTACCATGTCACAAGCCTTAAGTGACAATCCACATCAAATGCAATAGTAACGGAAGTGCTTTTCAATCTGAGTACTGTTCAGCAGACATCTTTCAAATACTAGATTAATTTATGACTGTCTATGATGTGTAACGGTAAAAGATGAATCTCCAGTTGCAGAAGGCACTGGTACATATCAGCAAATACAAACACAAACCTAGCCCCTGCCACACACACACACACACACACACAAGCACACAAACACATACGAGTGTTGGACAGTCGATAGCACTACCGCATGATAATCGATTGCCATTTGTAACAGCAGGGTAGGCAGAGGGGTCCGATCGGTGCAAATTATTGTCACCACATGCTGTCGTGCTGTGCAGTCAGCCGGCCGGCATAGCGGAGCAAGATAAATGACAAAAGAGTCGCGGGAGCAAGATAGCAGTTAGTCATACCTGGTAGTGCAGGGGACTCTACATGGGGGCGCACGTCAATACGACAGAGGAGGGCAGAGGGGTGGGAGGGGTGGGAGAGAGGGGGAAGAACCAGGGATGGATTCAAATAAAGTAAACGACAGATTTAATGACATTCAGAGAATGCTATGCTTTGCCTTTGCATTTTGTTGTTTTTTTCTTTTCTTTATGAGTGGAGGTTATGGCTCACAGATGCATAAACACACTTGAGAGGATATACATTTTCTTTCAAATATGTGTCATTTTACTGTTTTGGTCTGGTGCCGCATCAAACCAACAACTGCATCTTTTCTCATATTTTACTGATACTTAGAAAAACAAATCATTTGTTTCCACTTTTTAATGATTTAAATATGATTATTGTAAGCAAATAAAAAGGTCAAACTCTTTAAATGTGCAAACTTATTTACTAATCAAACAAGTCTGTTTAACCCCCAGCTGTTGTCCTAATCTTGAAAAAAAGACAGACAGAAAGAGATCTGTCTCTACTTTCATTTTTTTTTATATCTTTAACATAAATGTTCTTGGGAAATAACGCGTTATGCCTGTTTACTCGTCAATTTCTAGTACTGGTTTAGAAATCTCCCCAGTGTTGCATTAAAGCAGGTTCCTCTCCTCTGCTACGCCACCGATGTATCTGTGTTACTCCAGAGCTGCATTAATTCCAGCACCTCAAGAAAGAAAAAAACAACACAATCAAAACCCAAGTAAAGTGCAACAATTGCTGTGCAGTCCAGCGATGAAGACACCTCTCAAGAAGTCAGCAGTGTTGCATCAAGCAGCCCCATTGATTTCAAAATGGAAGGCTCTCATTGATTGGGAATGCTTGGGGTCTTATTAAACAACTGTGACTGTCCCTAAAGCAAACGTCGGGGACAACTTACCTAACATCTGACTAGACTACATTGATTTTTTTTTTCTTCCTAGGTTGTGTTTGCATGTCCACTGCTCGCTGATGCCTCGGCAGCATCGGAGCGGAGCGGCGTCGACGCAGCAGCTGTAATTTGTGATAGCCGATCAGACGTTCTTCCGGGTCAATACTGTATCTTGTGAGAAAGCTGGCTAATAGGAATAAACATTTCACCTTTGTCTAAACAATCGAGTCATGTGTATTCCCTGTAGCACTGCAGGGTCAATGGGTGATGCAGTTGGGCAACGGGACTCCTGATTTAAAAGGCTCTTATACAGAAAAGACCATTAGGAATCAATTGGGAGTCATTTTTACGAGCGAGGCGGTGTCAGGCAAGGTAACTCAGGTGTATCTTTAATTGTAGCAGTTGGAACAGCCCTAAACAAGATCTGCAGAAATCTATGAAGTGTGTGTATCTGTTGCTCTGCTCCACGATGTGTGTGCTACAGTAGAAGGCAATGGAAAAGTCAAGTCATGGCAGAGAAAACTGGTGCCTCCGAAAAC